>JAHBCN010003767.1:0-71128 GCA_019359885.1 Listronotus oregonensis | reverse complement strand
AAAAGCCAAGTGGAAAAAGCAGGAAAATCGGGAAAAATGTATGCATTTAGATAGATCCAAAGTGTAAATAAAACCGAATTCGGACTAAGCGACCTCAAAAACGACATGAAATTTTTCAAAATTTTTTCAAGGGGTTTTTCTTCACCTGACCTTCAAATGACCTTGAACCTGCCGTGATGGAGGTTAACCGTACCTCTCATCGTAATTAGCGACCCTAAAAATCCTAGTAGCACCTAACTGCCTTCGGCGTTCTCGCGTAGATCAAATGTTGACCAGTGAATCAATTATCGATAAAATAATCAATTGATAAATTAGGGTAATGGTGTATGAAAAAACTGATTAATCAGAATATCACTTAATCAATAAAATAAAAATAAAATACTTAAAATTTTAAATTTAAATTTTAAAAAAATCGATTAAAAAATAAGCCGATCAATTCAACAAAATCGATTACTTTGCTCGTCGAGTGTGCATTTCGTGGACAGTAATTAAAATTTAAAAAATACATAAGCTTTTAACTCTTAATTAAACAGTGCTTTAATTTATTTATAGACATTAAGCGCTTTTTGTGTTCATCTCTTCAAAATTTTATATGCTGCAAATTGACAGGCATCTCACTACGGCAACTCTAAACTGCTACAGTTGCCGTATAATAAAACACTACTCCAGTAATCCAGAAGTATAAAAGCAATCCAGTTATTTCTTGTGGAATAAATCGAGAGGAAGTAAGTATCGCAACATCAGGTTTCTTTAACAATAAAATCTCTATCCACTTAAACTACAGTAAACTTTAATGGATGTTCTGCTTTTCAAGCCCAATTTATGTAATTAAATGTGACTTTAAAAACTGCAGTGCTTTTAGTTTAATAAAATAGAAGAATATTGCTTAGTATTTTGGAAAACATTTTATTTTGTCCGTTATTTATTCTCGATTTATTTCTTTATTTTCATTAAAAACAAAAATTTTAAGCGAAACGAAATTAATTTTTTTAGCTACCATTGCTACAAAAATTAATTTGTTAACAAAATAGTTTTAAAAGGTGGTAAATGTTTGCCCAAATCCAATACAATAGTTATTAATATAACAAGGAAGGAAATTGCTTTTTTTCCTCCAGGGGATAATTTGATGCACGACGCGAAGCGTAGGGCATTATAATTCAAGGGAGAAAATGCACTTTACTACTGTATATAATTTTTGCTACAACTTTTTTATTCAAATTTTCACAAGTTATGTTTAAATTTTGTGTTCTAATATTAAATTGTGGTTTTAATTGTTTGAATAAATTGTCAAAGTAAAACGTAAGATTTGAAATCACTTAAGACATTGACATTGGACAAGGCATAAATTAATTGATATGCTCGACTGGAACATTTTTTCACCCTAGGGAAGAAAAGTTCTGTTTTCTTCCCTTGTTCAGAGGTTGAAAATGGTATTTTCCAAAAGGTAGTAAAAGTTGATCACAGGTCCAAAAAAGGTGGGTTCTGGGTGTCGGACTAAGATTTTTGGCGTTTTTTCCGCCGAATTCAAAAAGTCAAAATGGGAAAAAAAAAATTTGGGCGGGCTACCCTTGGAACCCCTTTTTAACCTAAGTACGTGAGGGGAAAAATTCAAATGAATTGTTCTCGCACCATCTGAAATTTTTGAAAATTCTTAAAGTTAAAAAAATTTTTGGCGCGGCTACCCTTGGAACCCCCTTTAACCCTAAGTACTCCAGGGCAAAAAGTTAAAATGAATTATCCACTCTGACCGTTAAAATTTTTACGATCGATTAAGTCAAAAAAATGGAAAAATTGGCGCGGTGCTACCCTTGGAACCACCCTTTTTCAACCCTCAAGTACCGTCCAAGGGCCGAAAAAGTTCAAAATAATTGATCCAACTCTCGCACCGATCTGAAATTTTTGACGATCATTTTAAAGTCATAAAAAAGCTGAAAAAAATTGGCGCGGTGCTATCCTTGGAACCACCCCTTTTCAACCCTCAAGTACCTCCAAGGGCCGAGAAAAGTTCAAAATGAATTGATCCAACTCTCGCACCGATCTGAAATTTTTGGACGATCATCTTAAAGTCATAAAAAAGCTGGAAAAAATTTGGCGCGGTGCTACCTTGGAACCACTCTTTTAACCCTTAAGTACGTCGAGGCCGAAAAAATTCAAAATGAATTGATCCAACTCTGCACCGATCTGAAATTTTTGGAAAATCGTCTTAAAATCATAAAAAACTGTAAATTTTTTTTGGCGCGGTGCTACCTTTGGAACCACCCCTTTATACCCTTGCATATTACTTGTTTCTTTCTCTGTAATATTCAACCATAATTTGCAAATACATAGATTCACTACCTCTTTATTTTATTTAAGTACATTTTCGTCCAAAATTTCAAATCACTTAAAATTTCTATTCTACCATAGCCATAAGTACGCTCACATTCTTTTCTCATTTTTTATAAAATATAAGAAATCTATTTTTAACCGGTAAAATTTTTAAATAAATCTTGAAAACCCTCCCACCAATCCAAAAATGGCTAAACAAACAAAGCCACTTGCGGAATTCTGGAGCAGGTGAAGCCAACACGACGGTATGGCTTTATGAACCCGTAATGACGTAGCGCATCCAATCAAAGCTCAAGATTTGCGCGTCAAAAACAAGCGCTTGAGAGTCGTTACCGCCGGCGCAAAAGGGAAAAGAAATTGCCTAACCTAGTAGGTCAATCAGAGTGAACAAGGAAGCTCGCTGTCTTTCGGTATGAACACGTTAAATTCTTTTTCATTTTAAGAATAATTACCAAAATGTTTTCCAAGCTTTTAATATAAAATTAATACAGTTTTCTATGGTAATATTTATTACCCTCTTCGAGTTGTAGACCAACAAATTTGGTTAACACATCTATGATAAAACAGTTATATCATAACAAGTTTTGTACAAAAGTGTACAATTTCTAAGCTAGTTAAGATATTCTAAAAATTTCTCTGTGTCAATGGTAACGTGACATCTTTTACGTAAAGTCCAAAGGTAATCAGAAAGAAAGTGTGTTAGGAAAGAGACTTAAAAAACTGTAGTAGTGCAGGCTTCAGTTGGTAGTGATGATTTCAACAGTGTGTTGAAATGGTATAATAGTACAGTAGTAGAGCAGTCAAGGAAACATTTAAACTTTTGATAATTTTTCTCAAACCGTTTTATAAGAGAGAACTCAAACTTCGACATACATTTGCGGTAGTTAAAAACAATTTTGCTTGATCAAATAGAATAAGTAAATTAATGATTTAACATTCAACTTTTTGATAGTTTATTTTTAATAAATTAAACTTAGTGTCAGGAGTGACAAGTGATACGGAGTGTCCCAAAAAATGTAAATAATTTGGAATGTTGACAAAACACTTTCTATTTGTGCTGTTGCGTCATCGTATCTTTGTGCTGTCGCGTCATCGTATCTTTACGCCTGATGGACTTCGCAGTCGAGAAGGCGGTTCGAGTGTTATGAAATAAAAATAATTTCCTTTACTAAAGTTAAGTCTATTTTTGAGCCAAAATTAAGGGCAAATTTCGTGATTCATCCTTTCACATAGTTTGTGAATTTAAGCCCGTTAATAAGAATGACATCTGATTATTGTCTGTAGCTTGTAAGTTTATGTTTTATATTTCTAAGAACTTGACAAATTTATTTATAAAAATTTAAAATTGCAAATTTTTGAATTTTAAAGCTTATTTAAGGTAATATAGGTGCTTCATATTTCTTATGCTTTTGTTAAATTAAAACAAATTAGGTCAATTTGATTTGTATCATAAAAATTTATACTTTAGTTTGAATTACCAAAAATTTGTCAAGGTCAAAATATTCTTTTACTTTAGATTTTTCAAAACGGCGATGTAGTACCACTAAGGTATTTGTATATATTTGTAAATATTTGACTTTGCTGATACTCATTGGATCAACTGATGTTAATTGTATATTTGTCAATAGTCTTTTAACGAGGCGTCCATAAAAACAATAATTTGCATCCTTTTTAGCAAACAGCAAAGTTTGTCTGCAACTACTTATAGAGAGAAAGCGCAACGATAAACCGTTTTCTCACTAGACATCTCATAAAGAAAATTGTCCTTCTAAACCTCTTCTGTTTTTAGCTTCCGGTGCTATGAGGTCTTAGGATGGACCGGGTCTGTTTTAGCTCAGGCTGTATCGCCCTTACTGTGGTTTTTTTATAAATACAGACAAATCAAAAATTGCCAAGTCAAAAACGCACTAATTCTACTACTAGTTTAATTTTAGAGCTCAGTACTTTAGGAGGCCTAGATTTTTAGATAGGAACTTTGCCTTTAATTACCATAAGTTTTTTCAGGAGAGTTTTTTCTGAGTTTATTAAATGGAAAAGATGATTAAAGGAAACTGACAATTTTTCTTTAAATATAAGTTTTACCTACAAGATCTGTAATCCTAAATTTGGTTATTTTTTTCGAGTAGAACAGGTTTTGGGTTCTGATAGATGTAATATAGAATTTTTGTTTTGTTTAGGGAATAAAATCCTGCCGCAGTTTAAATTCTAAAACAATTATGTCCTTCGTAACTTATATTCAATTAGATTGCAAACATCTAAAATATCTCCTAAATATACGATATTACAGCCTCTGTTTCATGGCGTTCCAAGCTAAAATCTGAAGCTTTCAGAGTTTTTCATTAACTTGTGTCTTAAAACCTACTAACATAACAAATTTTAAGTTTCTACTCCTTCGAGAAATACCTCATAATTTTGATGGGACAATGATTCCGTCAGAAAATGCACGATTTCCAAAATCGAATATCTCAGAAACCACTTCACATAACTTTCTCATTTTTTTTACAGGACACGAGAACACGTATATGAATACATACCAAATCTCATACCTTTATGTGAAACTGATAACAAAGTTATGATACAGGGGATACGCTGAAACGTTTCGTATAATATACATACTACTACTACTTGGCGCTGCAACCAACAAATCAAGAGGAAGTCAGTGGAGCGAAGAAAACCAGGAAAGACAAAACAGTGTTGTTAAAATTAAAGTGTCTCCTTGTATCAAAGCGGGATAATTGTTAATTTTAATTGTTTTTTTAAACAATTAAAAACGTTAATTGCAATTAATTCAATTGCAAGATGAGCAATTAGGTATAGATTAATCAGGGTGCTATTGAGAGGTCAATGTTGGGCGTCAGTTTTGGGGATCGAATCCCAAAGAATAAAGTAAGGAGAAGGTCCGGTGTTGCGGATGCCATGAGAAGAATCACTACATTGAAATGGAACTGGGCTGGACACATGACAAGGATGTTCGATGGACCAGAAGAATCTTTGAATGGAGACCAAGAAATGAGGCCTACCGAAGTAGGGGACGTCCGTCAACAAGATAGACCGATGATATAAAACGCATCACACCGAACTGGATGCAGTCGGCGCAGTGCCGCTATGAGTGGAACAGATTACGAGAGCCTTATGTCCAGCAGTGGACACAATTAGGCTTATGATGATGATGAATCAAAATAAATTAATTGCGGCTAACAATTAACAGTTAAATGCAATTAATTAATAATTTAAATTTTAATTGATTAATGCCCAACACTGCACACTCCCATGCACCTAGATAAAAATTGGAATTTAAAATACCCCTTGATGGCATAATCCATTATAATCCTAACATTTTATTAAAATAAATTTAATTTTAATAGAAATTCCAGGCGTGCTTAAACACTTTTTTTTCTACCGATTATCTAATAATCGCTTAAGTGTCTTACGAGACGACTTGAGCAGCATGAGGTCCTCCGTCATCATTAATCAAAGGGTTGAAAAGCTGGTGCGAATTACTCTGCCCTACTTCTCGTTTATCTTTTATTTTATACATTTGTCTTATAAATTACATCAGCATGAAGTGCCATCCATCATGGATGTTGCGAATGTTATAAAAGAGTATATATTTACATAAAAAAATGTTCTCGTGCGTCGTTAAATGGGCTTTGAGTGACACGGTCCGCAGTGTGGAGAGTATTAAACCCTTTTTTATGCTACAAGTGGGACTTTTGTAATATGAAATGTAGGAGAAGTCTAAAAACTCGGAAAATTTTGCATAAAAAGATGACAGTAATGCTATTATCTTGGATTTTTATTATCTTCATTTGTTAATTGGTATACACCGTTTCAGTTAGTCTGTAGCTTCAACCGACACGACTTACATACTATTCGTTATTTACAAAATACAAAGTTTAACCAATTTTTTTAGATGCAACAACGGATTCAGATATTGGAAATGCTAACGCTGGGTTTACTAAGCACATTCTGATTGTGCATTTTCTTAAATTTACATTTTCTTTCAGTGGGTCTCTTTATGTTTATTTTTTTAAAACTTTTTTATGCAAAGTTGTTTTGACCACGCATGTTTGGCAAACCCCTACCTCGACGTTTCGCCTCGCTTCGTATATTTTTGTTTTTCTTTACTATAATTTCAAGTAATCTTTTGTTTCTTAAATGTGTACATAACCACATTCACAGGAAATTTGGTAGGTACCGTCCTTATTTCAAATATTTTTGTCTGGTCTCGTCTTAGTAAAAATACTCCTTAGATGGTTTTCGGATTTAAATACTGTTCTAATAATGTACTTGCCTAAAGCCTTCAAAACTGAAAAGTAACACTTAAAACCATTTAAAAATTTAAATAATGAACATGAAAATAAAAAAAGAGCAACTAACAAGTTCGTAAAAGTTTTAAAATACATTATTTTATAAAATTCCAAAAATAAAAGTCAAAAAGATGTAAAATCACCAGGAAATAAATCATTTAACAAAATACAATAAAAATACACACAAAAAATATTTAGGGTTAGTAAAGCAGAGCCAAAAATAAAGAAACAAGTTAAACAGCTTACATACATGTTACAAAATGGTGCACTTTTTTAGGAGATAGGGTTTAAGTTGTGTCATAAACGTTAAAAGTGAATTGACATTTTTTAATTTCTGGGGTAACTTTTTTAGGTGCTCAAATAATCGGTTGTTAGATAAGATGTGAAATTGTTTTCATAAAGAATGATCCGATGGCGTTGGTTTGTTTTTGCTATTTCAGCGAAAACTTTAGGCATCCATTTACTATTGCCATCTGACCACATTTTTCGAAAAACCAGGCAGCCATTTATTTTTAAACACTCATAAAGTCGATTGCTGTTTGGTTCCGGGCATATACGCACAGTTCCATGGTTTGTCACCCATTACAATTCTTTACACGTATTTGAAGGACCGCTATTGTTTTTCCTAAGTATCTTTTTGTACCAGTAGACTTTTGAGATTTTGTCAGATTATGTGGGATTCAACAGGAACAAACCTTTTTTACGACTTAATGATTATGCAATATTTTATATATGCTTGTAAAACTAATGCTTCAGGTTGCCTCAATCTCACAGCTTCTTTCTTCACATCACCATCCTGCATTATTAGTTTTTACACTGCATCAACCTTTTTAACACAGCCTTTAATTTTGGATATTGCCTTTCATCAATAAGCGAACAGCGATCACGTTTAAATTCGTTATAAAAGCGTTTCACAGTAAAATGACTACTAAGCTCATTCAGCTCATTCGAAATTCACATATCCGTGAACTAATGAGAAGCCATTTTTCATTAAGTGTGTTGTGTAAAGCAACTTCTAAATGTTTCTGCGTAATACACCTACATGGCGCACAATAACATCTTAACCTGTCGATACTAAAATTGGTTGGTTTAAAATTACTTGACGGGATGGCGCTAGTTGCTTCTTACGTTCAATTGTATTAAGTTACGATTGTTCATAAGCTGGCTGCTTTGCAGGTCAAGGGTGTCCACGGCCTACATTCGGTGTGACCATCCCCAACAAGGGTGAAACACGTGTAATCGGATTGACTGAACCCGGGTGTCCATTTTACTTGGAGGCCTCGTAATTTTAAACCAACCAAAGCTTAGTAGTCATACCTACCAGGACTTAATATTAGGATTAGATTTGGTTAGAATAAGGTAGATTTAAGTTTAAACTAAGTTTTGACCAGCTAATACCAAAAGTGTTTGGATTTTAATAAGAAAAAGGACAATTTTAAAAATTGGTGAAACAGTGCTTTTGGTATCCAATGATGCTATAAAATTTTAAACTGACCGTAATAAAAAACCTAACAAACTATATAAAAGATAGGGAAAGAAACCATCTTTTTCATGATATAAATACATTTAAGGAAAAAAGTAAAAATAAATACTTTAATTTTCGCGTATAGTGCGGGACGCGTTAAAAAACAAAATCGAGCTTATTCCCCATATTGTGGAATTAATATAAAAACCTAAACCTTATATTAGTCATAAAAGATGTGTAAAATTATCAAATTTTTTTAGATTTAGTATTAGTTATAAGATTTAAACGGAGGTTTATTTGAAAAATATAAAAATATTAAAATATAAGAAGTCAAAAGGGTTTGACATCAATTTGTTTACATCAAATAATTGTGACAAGATCAAAAGGGTTATATAACTATACACCATTAAAAGGCATTAAATTTTCAAATATCAAGTGAGATTTAGCTGCCCAGATAATAACAGCAAAGTATGGCTTATAAAAAAATTTAAAATTTTATTATTCAAAATTGCCCTTTTTTAACAAAAAATTCTATCTAGGTGCCTGGAAAGACCCATTATAAAAAAAAGTGGCAATTGTTCTTGGGGTATATAAACGAATTACCCGAAAAAGAGATTAGTCCAAATTCAGTCGCAAAAAAGTAACCACGCTCCTCCAGGGGTCGAAAAAGACAAAGAAAGCGGTTTCATAGCTAAGTGCTAACATAACCTAGAAAGTTGATACAGTTTTTTTTTTCAAAGTTTTTGTTTTAAAAAAAAGTAAAAATTAAGTAAAGTGTATATAAAAAATAATTCAAAGTAAATATAATCAATTTACCTGGAGGACAAATTACATAAAATCTGTGCCGATTTCCCGAAAAAAAAAAAAGTAAACAAGGTTCGTCAAGCAGATGATAAAAAAAATTTCAAAGTGCCAATGATACCCACTGATGATTTTTGAAAAGTCCAGTTCAAATAAACCTTTCTAGAAGACATCGTAGCCTTTTTTGTATAAATAGTATGTCCTTTTTTTTACAAAACTTAGAAGAGAATTCAGTTTTGTAACAACAAACAGGTAATTTAGACATTTTAAAACCGAATAAGGTTAAAAATTTCTCGCCGCTAGGAGAAAAAGGACAGGTCCAGACTTAGAACAATATTGTTTTTGAAAGATTTATTTTTTATTTAATAAATTGTTGGACCAAATAAATTTTTATTATAAAAAAAAGAAAAAAAAATTTTTTAATTAAAAGTTAAAAAAATAAATAAATATATTTTCAGAAAAGGGCAAACTAATCGAATCAAATACATTTTTCATTTTTTTTTTAATTTTCTAAATTCTTCGAAACGAATTATAAAATAATAATAATAATAATAACAAAATATTATAATAAAAGTTTATTTATATTTTTTAATTATATAAAAAAAAGGTTCAATTAATGTAATAGTGTAGATATCCTGATAAGAAACATAATTTGATAACTATTTGATATTCAAGTTTTAATAAATATTGTTTTTAATAAACAAATGTGTCAAACATTTATCAGTCTTTTATTTATATAGGTTCGTAAGGCTCTGTTGAATACTGAACTCACCTGAGGTAAGCGTCTATACAATCGGGAAAATCAGCGCCCCACAAACAAAAAAATATATTGTGATAGTTATTATAATATAACAATTTCAATTAATTTAATTTAAGAAAAACTAATTAATTTAATACCTTTTACAAAACTAAATAATAATCTATCACAAAATATATATATATATATATATATATATATATATATATATATATATATATATATATATATATATATATATATATATAAAATATATAAAAATATATATATATATATATATATATATATATATATATATATATATATATATATATATATATATATATATATATATATATATATATATATATATATATATATATATATATATATATATATTTAATTTTAAAAATTAAACTTCTTGAGACTTATTATAAATAATAACAAAATGATAGAGTTTCTTTGGGCATATAGGCCCCTTAATGAACTAAAAAAAGATTAAAGTCCTGGTAGGTATGTCTACTAAGCTTGGTTGGTTTAAAATTACGAGGCCTCCAAGTAAATGGACAACCCCGGGTCCAGTCAATCCGATTACACGTGTTTCACCCTTGTTGGGGATGGTCACACCGAATGTAGGCCGTGGACACCCTTGACCTGCAAAGCAGCCAGCTTATGAACAATCGTAACTTAATACAATTAAACGTAAGAAGCAACTAACGCCATTCCGTCAAGTAATTTTAAACCAACCAATTTTAGTATCGACAGGTTAAAATGTTATTTTGCGCCATGTAGGTGTATTACGCAGAAACATTTAGAAGTTGCTTTACACAACACACTTAATGAAAAATGGCTTCTCATTAGTTTACGGATATGTGAATTTCGAATGAGCTCTTTTGCCAATTCCAAGCAGGTGACGTGCAGCACGACTGAAAACGTGATTAAAATATGGGGAAATGCAGTATTTTTACCCAACTGCAATATAATTAATAAAATTAAACTTCTTGAGCCTTGTTATAAATAATAACAAAAAGGTAGAGTTTCTTTGGGCATATAGGCTTCTTAATGAACTGAAAAAAAAAATTAAAGTCCTGGTAGGTATGACTACTAAGCTTGGTTGGTTTAAAATTACGAGGCCTCCAAGTAAATGGATAACCCCGGGTCCAGCCAATCCGATTACACGTGTTTCACCCTTGTTGGGGATGGTCACACCGAATGTAGGCCGTGGACACCCTTGACCTGCAAAGCAGCCAGCTTATGAACAATCGTAACTTAATACAATTGAACGTAGGAGGCCTTAGCGCCATCCCGTCAATTTTAGTGTCGACAGGTTAAGATGTTATTGTGCGCCATGTAGGTGTATTACGCAAAACATTCAGAAGTTGCTTTACACAACACACTTAATGAAAAATGGCTTCTCATTAGTTCAGGATATGTGAATTTCGAATGAGCTGAATGAGCTTAGTAGTCATTTTACTGCGAAACGCTTTTATAACGAATTTAAACGTGATCGCTGTTCGCTCATTGATGAAAGACAATATCCAAAATTAAAGCCTGTGTTAAAAAAAATTGATGCAGTGTAAAAACTAATAATGCAGGATGGTGATGTGAAGAAGAAGCTGTGAGATTGAGGCAACCTGAAGCATTAGTTTTACAAGCATATATAAAATATTCATAATCATTAAGTCGTAAAAAAGGTTTATTTCTGTTGAATCCCACATAATCTGACAAAATCTCAAAAGTCTACTGGTACAAAAGATACTTAGAAAAAACAATAGCGGTCCTTCAAATACGTGTAAAGAATTGTAATGGGTGACAAACCAGGGATCTGTGCGTATATGCCCGGAACCAAATAGCAATCGACTTTATGAGTGTTTAAAAATAAATGGCTGCCTTTTTCGAAAAATGTGGTCAGATGGCAATGGGAAATCAGTCAGTGGCGTACATTTTTAAAATTATTTTCGGTAAGGTGTCCCTGAGATTTCACTGGAGCTTATAATTTTAATTTACTTATACCTAAATAAGGCTCTTATTAATTGAAATAGCACAGATAAATTTTAGAAAACCGGTACCGGGTATTTAAAATAATAAACTAAAAAACTTTTCTTTAGAGTTCAACACCCTGTACCTAAGATACTATGCATTTTCGGACCCATATTTAAAAAAACTTTTTCATATTTTTAATAAGGAATCGCCTCATAAAATTTGGCGGTGAATTTTCGAACACCCTGTATATATTTTTCATATTCTATGGATCCAAGGAAAATATTAAAACTTATTATTTCTTTAGAAAAAATACGAAAAATAATCGTTTTGTATTTATTTTCTGAAGCAGCACGACAAAAAATATGGATGAAGCCCCAAAGACAAATAACCAAAATTATTAAACCATTTTTCGTAGGACATAAACCTATTTGTTTTACCTCGCGTGGGGAAGGATATGAAAAAGCTTTCCTTATTTATTATTTTGCCCGTTATACAAAAAGTTTATGTTGCCTAATATCGGGATATTCTTTATTTCTTATTTGATTCCTATCCTACATACAGGGTACAGGGTTATTCATTTTAAAGTAAACAGGGCTTTATTTTTGAACATCCATGTACTTCTAAAAAAACGAATATAGCCATTTTATGTATTTTTTCCGTAGAATTCAATAATCTAATCAGAAAAACATTTGAAACAAAAACAAAAGAGTTACAGCACGAGTGACGTATTTTTTAAAGGAATAGCCCTTTATATTTTTATATCAATATATATAGATTTTCACAGGAATTCGGTGATATAGAGGTTGCTGGGTTTATTTTCTGCGATTCTGCTGCAATTGTCTAAAAACTGCATGATACTATAAAATAGTTTCACCTGAAAAAACCTGGCTGCCACAGGTCACAGGTGCTTATTTGTCGAAGTCAAGATTTTAAAAATACGTTTATTACTTTTTGGAGTAGTTTTATGATGAGGTTTTTATCAGAAGGACGGCTTCAAATTATATTATATGCAACAAAATTACAATAAACGGAAAAAATTAAAATACAATACGAGGTAATATGGTGGTAATAGGAACACTTATAACAAAAAATTATAATATTCTAATAATTTAAAGGTTCTATATGACCCCCGTTATTTTCCAAACATGATCTATAGCCCCTCCTTAGCCTTTCTAACCTCGCCGATATTATTTGAGGTTATTGGTTAAGACGATTAATTTCATTTACAATTTTTTCTCTCATTTCTTCCGTGTTTGTGTTCTCATTTTGGTAAACGACATTCTTCAAGTGACCCCATGGAAAAGTGTCCAAAATTGTAATATCTGGACTATCAGGTGGTCATCTAATAGAGCCCTAACGTCCAGTCCACGGATTGTACGGGTGATTAAGATACTGCACAACTTCACAAACAACATGGGGCGCCGCTCCGTCTTGTTGCCAAATTATCTTGCGATATGTTTCGAGTGGCAATTCTTCTAAAATGTCCTAAATATCGTTTTCAAGAAGATTGAGATATCTTTCTCCAGTTAAGGATCCCTTATAGAATATTGGCCCATCAATTTTATTGTTAAGTACATCACACCAGACATGAAGAGTAGAGTCCTTGGTATTTAATCTCTTGAAATTTCCTGGGATTTTGTCTTCCCCAGCTGTGCGTATTGCGTCGGTTAAACATTCCCGATGTAATGAACTTAGCTTCAACCGTCCAAAAAATCGTTTGAAACAGGGTAGGATCGTTATCTTGTTTATGAATTAATATTTGGAAATTAAATTGAAAGCGAAGTTCCTTTTGTTCACGTGTTAAATGCTGCACTGGAAGAACGTGATATGGAAGATACTTAAAATATTTCAGTGTTCTCTGAACCGTTGCATAGGTTACTCTTCTTCATTCAGGGCCATACATCAAGTCTCTAACTGCGTCAGTAATTGACTTCATGGAATACAAAGTAAAATAATTTAGAATAGCTCGATACTTTGCGATGTTTCTTTTTCTTATTGTAGTCCTTTTTCTAATATGTAACGATTTTGTTTCTTCGAATAAGACCTTCAGTTTTTAAATCGTTTTTACTGATATATTTTGGTGGAAATTTGCAACATATCTTCGTTGTGTTTTCCTGGCGTTTTCTCCACATTTATAATAGAGAGTTATAATTTGAAGCCGTTCTTCTGATAAAAACCCCCTTAAAAAATTAGTCCAAAAAGTAATAAACGTATTTTTTAAATTCTTGACTTTGATAAATAAGCACCTGTGACCTGTGGCAGCCAGGTTTTTTCAGGTGAAACTATCCTTATAGTAACATACAGTTTTTAGACAATTGCAGCAGAACCGCAGGAAATAAACCCAGCAACTCCTATATCACGGAATCCCTCGTGAAAATCTCTATCTATTGATATAAAAATATACGGGGTATTCCTTTGAAAAAATACGTCACTTGTGCTATAACTCTTTTGTTTTTGTTTTAAATGTTTTACTGATTAGGTTATTGAATTCTACGGAAAAAAATAAACGAAATGGCTATATTCGTTTTTTAAAAAAGTACAGGGAAGTTCAAAAATAAAGCCCTGTTTGATTTAAAATGAATAACCCTGTACAATACATTTACAGCTTTTATTGATAACGTCAAGTAAAAGTTAAATTATAGCAAGACCGTTCTGTTTTGCGTGTTAAATAATTTTTGTATTAAAGATAATAAAAGTACGAGGCATGTCCAGATAGACCGGCTTTCATGGTCGGGAGATTTTTTTTCGACATGTTGGCTACACTGCCGTGTGGCCTGACTTCTCCCCTCACAACGAGACCGATTCAAGGTCAGTACGTTGAGAACTCTTAAAGTGGTAACACGCTTTGTGAAAAAGCACGTTTCGTAAAAAATGTCGATTCAATCTTCCGCCAAGTGCGAAATGCGCGCCGTCATCTGCTATCTCGTTTCGAAGGGAAAAGCTCCGGTTAAGGTTTATAATGAGGTGAAAACTGCACGGTGATACAGCTATGAATCGTACGAGTGTGTATAATTTGTCTCAAAGTGTACCGTGTTAGCTTTTGCCTTTATTTATGGATTATACCCGCCGAGAACAATAAAACTGCCTTAGTAGATATTAGAGGACAGAACATTAGAGACAGACTCTTATAATATAAAGATTTATAATTTATTGTTTATTTAGGTAGTTATAATCTAAAAATTACATCAAGAAATTAAATATATGTAAAGTTTTAATAAATTTATAACTATATTATTTATACAACATTTTAAATTTAAATATCCAAATCTAATTCTGTTTTACTATCAGAGTCATCATTGAGATTAATTACAATAGGATTTATAAAAATTAAGGACTCTTACATTTCTATACAAAACGAGTCCTCAAATTGTATAATGTGATGTACTGAATTTTTCCAGCTCTTAACTGGTATGTTAGTAATTACATTTTTTATCAAATTTATAACACTAAGAGTTAAAGTAGGTGTAACATTTTCTGCTCTTACCTTTAATTTTACTTGGTTCCACAAATGCTCTATGGGGTTAAACATACAGTGATACGGAGGAAGACGTAAGACAGTATGCTCAGCCTTTTCAGCCAAACTATCACATAAATATTGTTTTTAATTTGCATATGAATTTATGACTTTCAAAAGTTGCGCTTTTTTGTAACTAAATTTAAAATAAATATCATTTTCTAACCAATATTTCTGGATTTCAGTTTTTGAACTTGATGAAGCTGGTGCTTTGTGTAGAAGACGGCTGTGGTAGCTTGCGTTATCCATGACAATAACACTGTTGTTTGGAATATTTTTTAAAAGATAATTTTGAAACCAGTTTTTAAAAAGTTCGGCACTTGTATCCTCATGATAATCCAAGCTAGAATCCTTAATATTCTTTGCAGACCATAGCAAGCAGTTTGGGACAAATCTGTCCTCTGAAACAGCGTGTATTATGGTAATACGTTTTCCTTTATTTGAAGGTGCTTTCGTCTGACAGTTTTGACTGGAATCAACCTATCCTTTGGATACTGTGTCGTGTGTATCGAACAATGTTTCATCAAGGTAAATTATGGATCTGTTTTTTACCCTATGTCTTTTAATTTCTTAAAGGTAATTAAATCTCCAAGTGCGTAGTCGGATTCCATTACTACTTATCTTTTGTCTATTTTGCGGTATTTAAATCCCATTTTACAAACAACTCTATGGAGGGTGGCACGGCTAATATTTATATTGGTTTCGTCTTCTTCTAACTTGTTTTTCAGTTTATCCAAGGTAGGAATAACTCGGCCTTCATAAAGACAATATATTTTCCTTCTTATTAGGTCCTGACCACTATTGTCTATACGGGTTTTGGGAAGTTCGAATCTTTTTACCGAATCGATTTTTTTGATTCATAAATTTAAAAAAGTTCCCCGTTCGCAACCGAACCTTTTTATTATGACCCGGTTGGGGATTTATTTAAAAAAAAAAATGTAATAGTTATTTTAAATAAAATGTGAATAATTCACATTTTTTTTATTCTGATATAAATATTTTTAAAAAAAAATATATTTTGGAAAATTAAAATTTTTTTCAAAAACTGTAATTAATAAAAACCTAGAAATGTCCCCCCAAAATAAGTCTTTTTTAAAAAAGAATAGTTAAAAAAAAAAAAAAGGTCTTTTAATAGCCAAAACTGACTCGAACCGACAATACGCAAAAATTTTTTTTCCTAATACACCTCTGGTAATGTGAGCAAAATCGAAATATAACAGACCGCCCGCCACTTGCCAGGTCGTGAAAAAAAACGACCGTTTTGTCGTCATAAAATACCGAATTACCGAATCTTCTAGTTTAAGTCCGATTCTGCCTTAGTGACCTTATGAACGAAACGAATCATAAAAAAAGGGGGGGGGTTTTAAAACCCCAGGCGTCGAGAAAGGGGGCTAAAAAACCCTTTTTAACCCCTTGAAAAAAAAATTAAATTTTTTCAACGGGGCATTTTTTCCTTTTTAAAAAGAATGGTTTGCGAACGAAAACCTCTAGTCACCGGACGGACGCGAGCCGCGGCTGTGTATTTGGGCACCTGCACTCCGCAAACACGGACCGACGAACGTTGACGGATTTTAAAAAAAAAATTCACAAATAAATAAATTTGTTGCCCCAAAAAAGTGAATTATAATCAAACCTTCTAATTTTAATTTTTATTTTTCTTTTTTTTTTTTTTTGATTAGGTACTAAAAAAGCCCGCTTTTTGGGGGTGCCCGCTTGGCCGCAACAATATATACATAATTTTAACACGTGTCTTCGGAGGGGGGGACCAAACCCCCGAATTTTTAAGGGGAAAGAATATCTTTCAGTGTTTGATACCTATTACTAAATATCTTAAGATATAAATAGCATTGTGAATGCATTAAAAATATTAAATATTTATTTAATTTTTTTTTAAATTTTTATATTTATACAAGAAAATAGGATAAAAATATGAACTAATAAATGGATGTTGTGTAGTAAAAAAAATTTTAATTTCAGTGAATTTTAAAAAAATAAAGTATTAAAATTTCAAATCACCCATCCCCCCCCCAAAAACCCCCGCCCCCCCCCCAATTTTTTTTGGTTCGCTTACCCCCCCCCTTTCAGCGCCCCCCAAGGGGGGGGTTATCCCCCGAAAGCTGGTCTATACGGTGGGATTGAAAATCACTACGTTTTTTTCTTTTGTTTAATTCTTTACTAATAATAATATCCCTTATCGATGATATTGGAGTTTTTGTGAGTGAACGGTTTCTTTTAAAGCTTCTTATTTAATTAGTCCTCCACTGATTAAAGTTTCATAACATTTTTCACAATCTGTTTTGCATCTAACGCGACATAGTTATATTCTCGTAAAACAACTTTTTTGAAACGCACAGTAAAAGCGGTTATTCAACACTGCCTAAAATATTAGCCGAAATATTTATATACCTAATGGTTAATACTCAAGAAATACCTGGCCCACCCCTGCCATTAAAATAATGGATTTAACCAATAACAATAGCGATATACTTTAAGACAGACTATACAATTTATGTCGCGAGTTTAATCAGAGAAGCGGCAGACCTTTAAATGTGACTAACGAAATTGTGGAAAAACTCGAAAATGCACTTTGTAATGATCGCAAATTGACTGTAAATGAACTTTTTGCGATGTTTTCGCAAATCTTTAGATCTCTACTACACGAAACCGTCACAGAAATCCCCGGATATCGCAAAATTGTCTGCTAGGTGGGTCCCAAAACAGCTGAAAAACCAACACAAGTTGAGTCGAGTGTAGGTAGGTAGGTAGGTAGGTTTAAAGTGAGTGGGTATAACACCTTTTCACCGCGACCGATCGGTCTATTGTGGCTCACACCCTTTTATATTTCCCCCACCAGGTCCAGACTCCTAATAAATCTGATGATCCTGTTGGGAGAGAGATCTTTCACCTCCCCCGGCAACAAGGTGTCATTGCCGAGGATTGCGAATCTTAGTCGTGCCATTGCTGGGCACGAACACAGTATGTGTTCTGCCGATTTATCCCCCTCCATGCACATGCGGCACTCGGCGTCTTTCGCTAGGCCGATCTTGTGCATGTAGTATTTCAATCTGTAGTGTCCCGTGTACAGTCCTATTAGAGTTTTAAGGTGTACCCTGGATTGCTCCAGTAGTTTGACAGTATATTGTTGGTTCGGTGGGCTTATGAAGGCCTTCGAGTGTCTGAGACCCGGAGGTCCATGCCAGTACCGAAGATTTTCTCTTTGTGTGCAAGCTGATATGAAGTGCTTGGCCATTCCATAAGATATACCGATGACCGGTTCCGGCTCTGTGAATTTTGTTTCCGCCCCCTTTTGGCAAGGAGGTCCGGGATTCATTCCCTCTAGGCCGGTGTATCCAGGTATCCACAGTAGTGTAACCTTATTGTTTTGACCCAGGTTGGTCAGTGCATCCTTGCAATTCCAGACGGTTTTCGAATTGCACCGGCTGGATTCAAGAGTCTTAAGAGCTGCTTGACTATCGGAGAATATTTTAACTGCTTTCTGTGTGCAGTGCCGATCAACCAGCGATCTAGGCGCTACTAACTCCATGAGGATAAATTTCTCCGTTCCATTTTTACTGGAGATAAAACTCCTGAAACCAAAAGGCAGTCTCAACAGTGGCGTCACACCTCTTTACCATCCGCTAAAAGTTCAAAACCACAATTTCAGCCAAGTTTCAGCCAAGAAAAACATGCATCCCTGTTTTGGGATTATCAAGGCATAATTTTGGCGGAATATTTGGCTCATGAGAAAACCATTGACTCTGCAAGTTACTGTGAGACCCTAAAAAATTGTGAAGGGTGATTGCAAAAAACAATCAGGACATTGGGGAATAGAAGGCAATGAAAAAGCGGATGAGCTAGCGAGACATGGATTATCCACGCCAAACTTAGGACCAGAACATGCCCTTGGAATGAACAAAACTACAGCACGAGGGCAAACTAGGGATTGGATTCGAAACAAACACGAGAAATACTGATCCAGCATCAGTGGTATGAAACATGGAAAAAGCTTCATAAAGGGCTGATTCAAAAAAACGAAGGAAGAAGTACTTAGAAAAAGTAGAAAAATACTTCGCATAACAGTAGTGCTGCTAACAGGGCACGATAACCTAAAAGGACACCTACACAAGATAGGCTCATACAATGTGGACCCAAGCTGCAGAATGTACCATAAGGGAAAAGAAACATCCTACCACATCCTGTGCGAATGTAAAGCGTTGAACCACAAAAGACAGGTATTATTTGGGCAACCGAAAATGAACCCACAAGAATATATCAACCAACCAGTCTCGGTGTTATAAAGACTTGTAGAAGGAACAGGACTAGTAGGAGGATTAGTATGAAAGAAAATGGAGATCAGGCACAAAAAGACCAAGAGGCTGCGCTGACTTCGGTAATAAATCAAGACGGCTCCAGGGAAACAAGTATTTAAAATATATCCAATTTTTAAACGACATTGTATGAAGTTTTAAACATTACCTTTCAAATAACCTACTTTATATCTCTTACAGTTTTTGAGCTACCCATTAATTTCTGCACAAACCTCTTAAAAAACCTTATTTACTTATATAGAAATAAAAAAGTTACCTTATTGTTGTAGTTAAAATTTGACATTTTCGGATGATCTATCAATCAAAACATAACTGCTAGCAAATTTTAGAACCATTACTACTTGTTTTAAACTTTAGTACAAGCAAATCTCCGAATAATATTACCAATATTTGAACATATTTCAAAGTTCCATTAATCACCCTTAACAACTAATTTAAAACTATTGAAACAAATTATCAAAAGCGCCGTCTCCGAAATCAAAATTACATCAATTTATCATACCATTCATATTCCTAATTAAAATTTGAAGCGATTAAACTATCAAAATACACCGTGAAACTAATACATCGCTCGAATGAGTAATTGTGTAAGTTCTTGATGTACCTAAACTAATTTTGATCAGTCATTTTTCATTAGATTGTGTGATGGGAAAGTTTTCGTGAAAAACCAATTTATAATACTGAGTGTAAAAGGTTTATACAAAGATATTTAAACGCGTAAGACTAAATATTTTAAATAAAAAATCATATTATAAAGGGTCTGGACCATAGTGTTACAATTTTTTGAAGTAGTTTTATATTTTTCAGTCGACCTTAAGATTTCTATATGAAGCCTCTTACCAATTGCTCTCGATGTAGTTTTATATTATTTAGTCGGGCATTATGATTTGTATATAAATCATGGTACACATTACAGGTATGAGATTTGGTATGTAAATTCAAATAAATATTCTAATTGTCTATTTCAGAATTGATAAAGCTACATTAAGTGAGATATTTGATTTTGAAAATCGCCGATTTTAGTACTAACTAACTGACTCATTGAAAAGGCCTTTGTGCATAAGGGGAAGGGAAATAAACCACCAGCTAGTTTTGTTGAAAATAAAAGAATGTGCTTTTTCAATTTTTTGATTTACATAGGGTGCTTTAAAACTGTTTTAGATATTCAAAAAAAAACAGAAAAATTTAAATAATTATTTTTCTTTGTTTTTTAAATATCTCAGCCACCTTAAAATATTTTTTTAGTTTTTCCTGAGCCAAATTAAAAGTCTTTTTTCAAATTTTTTTGGGGAAAGTTCAACTTTCTTAAGACTTCAAAATTTTAAATATTTTTTAAACAAAGCCTATTGACCCATGTTATGATGAAAAAATATATGTGATGTGTCTTTAGTAGATCTAGCTTTATATTTTTTTTTATTATTTTTGAAAAGGGCGATAGTGGTTCAAAAGTTCAAAATATATTTTTTCGCCATTTTTCAATATTTAAAAAATTGATAATAATAAAAACACTTTCAATTTTTTTTATAATTTTTTAATTTTTATAAAGAATTAAAGTTTTAAATTACTTTTGGATTAAAGATTTAGATAAACTGTTAAAGAGAATTATTAATAAAAATTAGAGGCAAATTTAATTAAAAAATCGTCCTTACCTAATTATCCTAAATCTTTTCGATTAAAAGTCATTTAAACTTTTTTTTTAATAAAAATAAAAAATATTTTTTTTAAACCCCTATACCCTTTAAAATTATAAAAAAGTTCATGATGTTCATGATATATATATATATATATATATATATATATATATATATATATATATATATATATATATATATATATATATATATATATATATATATATATATATATATATATATATATATATATATATATATATATATATATATATATAAATGTAGAGGTTCTTTGTTAAATTCAATGAAAGCGCATATGGTTCCCAATTAAAAAAAATAATAACGTAGTTAGAGGTATGCTTTTTCTAATCGCATTAAAATTACGGGGTTTCCAAAAGGAATGGAAACCTCGGGTGTGCTAAGTCGGCTACATGTTTCACCCTTGTTGGGGATGGTCACATCCGCTGTAAGCCAAGACACGACTGACGAAGGCTCATCAAGTCTTTAAAACTATTCTACATAAAAGTAAGAAAAGATTTAAATGACTCTAACGCCATCTAACAGACTAATCCAATGCAACCAGTAAAGTATATTGATACAAAAAGATGTTAAATGGTAAACAATTTAAATAATGTTAAACAGTGCCATCTTGGTAGGCATGGCCATAATATTAAAAATCGAAAACAGACACCTTTTGACAAAGGAGAAATGGCCACTCAAAAGGTGTTTATGCAAAATTTATATATATATATATATATATATATATTATATATATATATATATATATATATATATATATATATATATATATATATATATATATATATATATATATATATATATATATATATATATATATATATATATATATATATATATATATATATATATATATATATATATATATATATATATATATATATATATATATTTTTATATATATAACATTATTAAAAAAACTTTTAAAACGGTACACGGCAAGAAACGAGTAAGTTGTTCTTCTTGTTACGTCAAATTCGAAAGTTGTTCGGCTAAGCCTGAAACCCGAAAGTCGTTTGGCTAAGCGGGAAATTTAAACAACACCTTTTCTCTGCATGCATTATTCATTTTTTTTCTTTTTCTAATTTCAAACTAGCAGTTGAAAATGTTTAAAATTTGCGTTACGATTTCTACCAGTATTCTTACATTCAAGTACACGCAACTATTATACATCATTTGTAATATTTTTATCTAATTGTTTACATTTAATCAAGCATAAATTAACGGAAATTTGACCACAGCGGGCTGCAATCGATTTAGCTGTCCCCACCATCGGAATGTCGACACCAGGTTTGCTTAATACATTTTGATTGTTTGCAAAGATTGCAGCTTCTTTAAATTTTCTTTTCTTCCAGTGGTTTCTTTAGAATATTTTTTCTTCCGCCCTATTGTATGCGGTGTTGTTTTGATCATGCGTGTTCGGCAATCCCTGATTTCTACGTTTTACCACGTTCCGTATATTGTTTGTGTTCTTTAACTCTAATTTAAATGATCTTTTGTTTCCCAGATGTATACCTCACCACAGTCACAGGAAATTTGGTAGATAGAGTCATTTTTTGAAATATTGTTGTCGGTCTCGTCTTAGTAAGAATACTTCTCAAAGTGGTTTGGGATTTAAATTCTGTTTTAATATCATACTTATTCCGCTGTTCTGCGAATCTTTCTAAAGTTCTTTTAATATACGGAATAGTCATAAACATTCGGTCCTGTGGAGTCTTATTTAAATAAGAGTTTTTTGTCTTATCTCGAATTTATCGTTTTTTTCCTTAACCAATCTCACTGTAGCCGTTTTGCTAGTTATATTTATTATTTCGGTTGAGGGATTCCTGACTGTTACATAAGGCCACTGCGCGGTTATATAGAGTACGTATAGTTCCTTGCTTCGTTTCGTTAGAGTGATTGGAATTCTGGTGTAATTATTGTCCAGTGTAGGAGTCTTCCGGTATACCGAGGTTTGTTTATATTCATTACTTCGTTTGACTAAAACGTCGGGAAAAGGTAGAGCCGAATTTTGTTCCTTCCCATTGTGAATTTGATTCATGGTCGGAGACAATTTAGATTTTTTTTTAAAAACCTTCAAGTTCTACGTCATGACCTGTCCATACAATAAAAGTATCGTCAATATATCTTTTACTCGCGTGTTTCTCAAACCATTCCACATAAATATTTACTACCACTGGAGAGAGCGATAAGCCATAACCATGTTGGATAGTACTCATCTTTCACTTGAAAGTAAGAACTAAGGTTAAGGAAACAATTGATAAATATCAAGATAAGACAAAAAACTCTAATTTAAATAAGACTCACAGGACCAAATATTTATGACTATTTCGTATATTAAACAAAAAAGATTCGCAGAATAGCGAATAAGTATAATATTAAAACAACATTTAAATCCCAAACCACTCTTAGAAGTATTTTTACTAAGACGAGAACGGACAACAATATTTCAAAAAATGACTGTATCTACCAAATTCCCTGTGAATGTGGTAGGCATATTCGGTAGGACAAAAAGACCACTGAAATTAAGTTAAAGAACACAAAAACATACGAAAAAGGTAAAACGTCGAAATCAGGGATTGCTGAACACGCATGGTCAAAACAAACCGCATACAATGGTCGGAAGCAAAAATATTTATAAAGAAACCACTGAAGAAAAGAAAATTTAAAGAAACTTTAATAATTGCAAACAACCAAATGTATTTTCAAGATTTTTGTGTAACTGAAACAATAACATTGTCTAACACTTTTAAAGAAAAGAAGAATTTAATTTTGTGCTGTTTTATTCCCAGGCGACCGCAGATCAATACTCATATATCTAGATGCCCACAAACCGTAGAAATATTAACTAATATATAAGTAAAAATGATTCTTTATTTTGTGGTTACATCCGCTTACGATATGCCACTCCGGAGGCTTATGTTTATTCTCACGGCGGCCATTTTTCTTCCGTTTTGATGTATTTACTGCGAGAAAATTCAAAATAAATGAATTTGTTCTTCTGGCAACATATACGGTCCAAATTGAATTTTGGTAGTAAATTATTTTTCTCGAAGTCCTATTTTCAATGTATATTAATTTATAGCTTACTTGCCAACCAGAGTTTATAGCGTAAGGTTATTTTTTATTCTGAAAGTTTTTTTAATATTGCAAAATATTTTAAGTGGTTATTCGGGATATTTTGTTGAAAATACAAAGAAGTCTAGATAAACGATTTAGTCTTTGTCGGGCTAAAATTCCGCTTCTCGCTTTATTAGCAAAGTTATAATGGCAGATGATTACATGTGTGTAATTTAGATTCCACAAAAACTATGAGTTTTACCTGAATGACATTATTTAGACGTTAATGGGAATAGTTTAGACATAGTACTTAATTGGCATCACCCCCATAGTTACACACGCGTTAAATGTTTTAATAGTCGAACATCTCACCCACGGTATCAAATGTTAAGTCAAACCTATTCCCAAGAAAGAATTCCAAAATCATCCTTCTAATTAAAGGTTTATATTACGTCCCTCCGTTGTTTACAAAGTAACTAAAACTTAAATCAGTTAAATGTTTAATACTCGAACACCTCTGACAAAAAATAGGTTAAAAATATAATACTCGGCACCCACGGTACCCAATGTTAACTGCAACCTATACCCAAGAAAAAAATCCATCTATC
Organism: Listronotus oregonensis; assembly: GCA_019359885.1. Classification (NCBI taxonomy): domain Eukaryota; kingdom Metazoa; phylum Arthropoda; class Insecta; order Coleoptera; family Curculionidae; genus Listronotus; species Listronotus oregonensis. Next base: position 46,325 of record JAHBCN010003767.1, on the reverse strand, counting down.
AAAAGCTTACCTCTCGTTCCTCAGCTGCTTGCAGAGTAATAAAAAAAAATTATCAGTTGAATATGTCAATACTCGAACATCTTTGACAAAAACTAGATTTAAATATTAATACACGGCACCCACGTTAGGTACCGTGTATCAAGTGTAACCTATACCCAAGAGAGAATAAAAAAATGATCTTCTAACTAAAGGCTTTTTCTTATCCCTTATTTGCAGTAATAGTCCAGGGCATTTAAATCAAAATCGCCCGAATAGCGGAAATATTTTGAGCCAGCAGATATCGAGATGCGATTTTTTGCATTGTGTTCAGGAAGGTCCCAGAAAATGACTCTAGGAAGTCTGGTTCATGCATTTTTGCATGATGATTTTGCATTACTTGCACCATTAAAAAAACGACTGATGCAAACTCGGAAAATCGCTCGTAAATCGTTACTCGGGAGGTTTTCGGAACTGCCGAACTTGATTCTGGCATTAGAATTACTTGGGTGTGCTCGGGGGTGGCTCTGTAGGGGTGTCCGGGGGTGAATTGGGGAGAAATGGCAGCGTGCCTGAAACTCGCTCCAAACTCGTTAATCGGGGGTTTTCGGGGACGCCAAATTCATTTATAGCACTAGATTTTCCCGGGGCGCGTGGGGTTGTCTGGGGGAACCTGCGATTGAGCTCGTCCAAAGCTATCGAGCAAAAGCATATGCTGAAGCCGCCAACTCCAAAAAAGTCGACCTTGCCGACTGCCAATGCGTTAACCGAGCATATCAAGCGTATCTATTTCCAAGAACAGGCTTGGTATGGTTTACAAGGTCAAGACGAGACCTTAGATTCGTTGGAATAGGGGTGGGAATTGGTGGATGGAGAGCTCAGTCCTGTCACCATGACCCAGGAAGCCGGTCCCGAGAAAATTTTGAGTAAAATTTCTTGTTCTTGTCAAACTGACTGTGGCACGAGGTGCGGGTGTCCCGAAGTGGGTTGGAGTGCTCACTCACATGCAAGCATTGCGATGGCAATTGCTCAAATCAAAAAGGGACTTCCAATGGGGCCGAGAATTGTGACGAGGAAGAAGATGAAGAGGGGGAAGAAAATAAAGGAGGGAAAGAAGATGAAGAACGGGAGGAAGAGGAAGAAGAGTTTGAACAAGATATTTAGTATTTAGGTTAAAAATTAAGGTTTATGATGATTAATTCAAGATTAGTAAAAACTCCTATTTGTTATTTGAATAAAGTATTATTTTCATAATTTGTGACTTCTCACTTTCTCCTTTACCATTTCCCACAGAGCCACCCGCGAGCGCCCCGGGAAGTCTAATGCCAGAATTGAATTGATATCCCCGAAAACCCCCGAGTAAAGATTTTAGAGCGATTTTCATGGACTATGCAATTTCCGCCCCAGAATGACCCCCAGACAAACCCACAGAGGGACCCCCGAGCACCTCCGGGTAATTCTAATGCCAGGATCGAGTTCGGCATCCCCGAAAACCCCCAAGTAACGAGTTTGAGCGATTTTCAGGGAAGCTGCTATTTCTCCCCAATTCACCCTCGACACCTCCACAGAGCCACCCCGAGCACACCCGGGTAATTCTAATGCCAGAATCAAGTTCGGCAGTTCCAAAAACCTCCCGAGTAACGATTTCCGAACGATTTTTCCGAGTTTGCAGTCGTTCCTATAATGGTGCAAGTAATGATGCAATTGGAAAATGCATTTTCGGGCCCAGAAGGCATTTTTCAAAAAATGCATGAACCAGACTTCCTAGAGTCGTTTTCTGGACCTTCATGAACACAATGCAGAAAACCGCATCTCGATATCTACTGGCTCAAAATATTTCCGCTATTTTTCTTAACTTCCCTGGACCATAACTGATACATTTATCAGTTTTAAAAATGTAATACATGCATATGGCATGTCCCAAAAGTTCAAAAGTAAACCTTTTTTTAACTGCAAAAAGTCTGTTAAGGTTGTTTCTTTCACGTTTATTATTTTATTATCTAAACCCGTATGTACAATGCCATATGTTGCAGAAACACATCTAGCAACATGAAAGCTATTTTACCATAGCCATAGGTAGAATAACATTCCTTTCTAAATTTTTATAATATAATAAAAATCTATTTTAATCAGTAAAATTCCCAAATAATCGTGGCAACACCGCTAAAGTGTGAATAAAATTCCTCTCTACTAATCTAAAAATAGCGACGCATGACTGCACGAACCTGTGATGATGTAGCGCGTCACCATATCCAACCAGAACTTAAGATCCTTGGCGTTCTCCGGCGATTGAAAAACAGTTACATGAAAGTGATAGCCGTTAGCTCTTTTCAGCGCAAAGAAAATAGACCAACGACATGGGTCGCTGCGCGAGCCCTGGGTGGTCGGCAGAGCGACGAAGAGAGCGACGAATTCAGTACTTTTGTCTGTGCGGTTAAAAACAACATCCGCAGTTGGAAAGGTTTTCTTCTTCGATATGAACACATAATTCTTGCATTTTGGGCAATTTGCCAAGGTGTTCTCTTAAATGGTTGATAAAAAAATAGTTGTTTTTCTATGCTAGTATAAATATTACTTTCTTTGTGTTCTAGACCAAAAAATGTGGCTAGCCATCTCTTTCTTTAAACAAGTTCAAATCATAAGTTTTTATATATAGGTGTACATTTTTCTCAGCTAATAAAGCTATTCTAAAAATTTCTCTGTATCAATTGTAACGTGACACATTCTACGTAAAGTATAAGGGTAACCAGAAATAAAGTGTGATAAAAGTGACTTAAAAAACTAGAGTTGTGATTACAAATGTGATTGGTAAATGGTATATTAGGCAAATAGCTAAATAGTCAAAGTTACACCTAAACCTTTTGATCACATAATTTGTCACTAAACTCTACCAAGTATCACAGGAGTGACAAGTAATACGGGGTGTCTCAAAACAGTAAATAATTTCGAAATTTGACTTAAAATATCCTAATTTCCTTAGTGTTAAAAAACACTTTCTATTTGTGCTGTAACGTTGTCGTATTTTTACGATTAATAAACAGAATCGAGAAGGCGATTCGGGTTTTTAGGTGAAATAAATAATTTCTTTTATCAAATTTAAGTGAATTTTTGCGCCAAATGCAAAGGCAAATTTTGTCTCTTTTCCTTTCTCATACTTTCGTTAATAATAGATAAAAAACTATTAAACTTTTATACAAGAAGTTTTTTTTTTTTTGAGTTATCGTTGTGAGTGGGTGTCTAAAAAAAATAAAAATGAAAACCCTGTATAAATTTTTAAAAAATATGGTATTTTTTGTTAAAACTTTTATTTAACCGTCACTGTTAAGAAATATTGATAAGAAATATTTAATCATTCCATCTTCATTTGTTACAAAAATTAGATTTTTTCAACTAGATATTATGTTCGCCTACTTTTTTTTATAACTTTTTATGTCTATAATATAAGGTCGCTCACTTTCATAATGTACAAGGTTCTATCAACAAAACCTTATTTAAATTGATTAATAATGATACAGGGCTAAGTTTAAATATTAAAATTCTTATTAAAAAACCTAGTCCTATTACAAATTTATAATTTATTATTTTATAAAAATTATCTACCTTCTTGGCCGTATAACAGAGGTCATTATTCTTAAAAATTTAAGTTTTAATAAAAATGGGTATTTTTTTAACCCAAGACATTCAAGAATTGGTTATTTTTTCTTTATTGTTTGTTCACAATAAAGTTTCTATAAAAATATTCTGGTTTTCCATAAAAATATTATTTTCTAGTAAAACACATCACTTTATGTTTATAGAATAATCGCATCGTAAACTTCTCATACACTAGACAGGGTAAAATAAAACGCTTTTAAAACTGTTAACAAATGGTGGTAAAGTTTAAGTTTTAGCTTTTAGCCGGGATTATATTTTTCTATAGCTCAGTTTTTAAGAGTTTGTTTTACGATTTGCAGGGGTTAACTGGTCGAGGATAAAATTGCAGTTTCGAATTGATTTTATAAATCTGTGGGAAGGAGTCAGTTTTCTTAAAAAAAATTTTGGGTTTTTAGTTTTAATGATGTGGTTAGCATTTTTTAAATTGATTTCTTTAATAGCTATTTTTTATCAAGGGCTTACTGGGACTATCATCTCTGAAGGTCGAAATAGCCGAGGGCTAGATTTCGACCTGATGGGCATTATAGTAGTAAAGCCCGTGGTGCATACAATGCTTTATGTTTTACCCAAAAAAGAGTTTTTCAATGACTAATTACATTATTTATTCGCAATATAAAAATAAGTTGCACCTGTACCAGTATACGTAAGTAGATAATGACTGGTGTTAAGTTTGACTTTGATGTTTCTGTCAGTTAGTCAGTTGGCATTTTTTATTTAACGATTTGCTCAAATGGAAGAAATTCCACAAAATATAAGAGAAAGGCCATAAAAGGACCGAAAATCTTTTGCCAGTTAAATCAAGGAGTAGAGAGCAAATATACTGGAATGCATCCCCCCACTCCTTCCCATGCACTCCCCCACTCCAAGCCCCGCCCCTTGACCTTGACCTGACCTTGAATGACCACGTGCGATCTCCAAGCCCGCCCCTTGACCTTGACCTTGACCTTGAATGGCCACATGTGCGTTACATCATATAACCTTGAATGGCCAGATGTGCATACTCCCTCACTCCTTTCCCAAGCCTCCGCCCCTTGACCTTGACGGTGACTTTGACCTTGGTCGACCTTGACCTTGACTATTGATGGTGGGGGTTGTATGGTTTGTAATAAAAGCGGCATTTTGCTTAGTGAATGACATAATCAACAACACATCTGTTTGTGCTACTGCCGCTGCTATTGTTGTAGTTACTATAGTTACTATTACATAAAACTGTGTCTGTTACTTAAACGTGATTTGTGCAAGTGTTTGTTTAAGGTATTATTTTTGATATTTAAATAATATATTTTTAACTGAACATTACTAAAGAAACTTTAGAAAATATAAATATTATGATTAATAAAGAAGCTGACAATTTTAATCGCAAAAAGTTAGTTGATTTAATTCCGGGGGTTCCATATGTTATAAAGAAAATTGTTCCTATGAATACACAATTTGGGAAAACACTTGCTACACTTTTTGATCGGGTTAATAGTGAAACATTTGCTCTATTTTTACCGAGTCGTGTGTCTGACAATATGTCGAGCGATGTTGTTTCAGCAATGAATGCTTCGGATGGTAAATATACATTAACCTATTTGGGGCAGAGTAACCGCGTATTTCCCAATAATTATGTGAGTTCCAGGGCATTATTAACTTTTGGGTGTTTAGAATAATTTTTATATAATTATGTAAATAGTATTTTTTCTTCATTTAATGTTTCATAGTTAAAAATTATTTACATATATCTAGTCAGATGCTTGCACATAGTGAAGTACAGTCATTTTTCTTTTGTCGTTAAAGATGTTGGACGATTTAGTAACTGAGGAATGTCAATACACCTACGTGTTTTGGTTGGGGTTTAAGCTAAGAGATATGGCCCACGAGATGTTGGAGTTTGCAAGGGAAATGGATTATGATGAAGCCACCTTGGATCAGTGCAGAAGATACCTGAAAGATAGCACAACTTTGTTAGCAGGAGCCCATCTTTGTGATAAATATTGCTATGGCATCATGACACTAGAAACATTTTGTGTTGAAATGATAGCAGAAAATTTAAAAGAGTACCTAATAAATATACCGCATTTACCTGAAGAAATACGTGCAAAGTATGAGTTGATTCCTATTATATCCGTCGATACTGTGGATGGAGCGCCTAACCAAAATGGCGATGATGATGATGATGATGATGATGGTGAACCTGAACCTGAACTCGAGCCTCAGCCTGAGCCAGCAGTCCAAGACATCCCTATTCCCGACGACAATAATCACGATCACGATGATGAAGATGAGGGAATTTGTGTTTGACATGAATTGATATTGTAACATATATATGTAACTGAAATTTTTGTAATTAATATAGGAAAATAAATATGCTCAGTATAGGATTATTGTTTTCATTGAGGTTTATATAAATAATTAATATCTATAAAATCTTTTAGTTTAAGTTAAATATGGGTCGTGTTAACAACACAATTGATAAATTTGGTCGTCAGAGTAACTATAGCAATGTTGAAAAATTGCATGGTCTGCCTGGAATTGGGTTTAGGCTTACCTCTGAAGGCCAATATGATATTGAAGAAAAGCGTCTAACTAATGTTGGTACACCAAAAATATCCACTGATGTTGCTACACAAGAATTTGTGAATAAAGAAGTTCGGAAACTTAGACATCAAATCGTTCAAATATTAAATGATGATATAATTAAATTTTATTCTGCAAAATTAAGACAGTTTGCAGAGTTTGAAAAGGGTTTACCTGATTTGGTGAAATTACGTGGAAAAATTCAAAGTAATGATAAAAAAATGCAGGCACTCCAAAAAAGAATTGATGAATTAACTCAAATATTATTAGTATTATAATATTCCTCTCTTCACTGTCATTATATAAAATTGCAACTTGTAAAGAAATTGATTAGTATCAACTAAATATGGTTGGTGTAAACAACAACAATATTGATAAATTTGGTCGCCAACAGAGTGGCTATAAAAAAGTTCAAAAACAACGGGGTTTACCTGGAGTTGGATTTAAGCTAACCCCTGATGGTCAATACGATCTGGAAGGAAAGCGTTTAACCAATGTAGGCCCACCTGCTATAGCCAATGATGCAGCTACTCTGGATTTTGTGAATAAAGAAAACTGGAAACTTCGGGTTATACTTACTGAAGTAATATATAAGGATCTTGTAAATCTTTTCAACCAAAAATTTCAGAAATTTGAAAAATTTGAAAAAGATATTGTTAACTTCGATATTGTAAAATTAGCTAAAAAAATTGAAAATGATGAAAGTCATATTCAATCTTTGGAAAAAAGATTAAAAGATTTAGTTGATTCTTCTAAAACTTCTAAAATAAGGTTGTAAATGATTTATTGCTTTTAAATAAAAAAAACAATTTTACTATAATATGTGTTTTATTTAAAAAAACTACCTTTCTACAATAATAATAATAATAATAATAATAATAATAATAATAATAATAATAATAATAGATTACAATTATTAAAATTATACAATATCTGTGGCATCTATCCAAGAGTTATGTTGACTGGGGAATCCCAACCATTTTACAAACACTTGATTCTTTTGGTTTTTTTTACGTTTACGAAGTACTTTTTCTACCAAATAAATATCCGGACTTTTTGTCTTCTGTAGTTCAGCTTCGTAAAAGCTCCCCATAATTGGTTGACCATCTGTGGACTCCAAAAGATACGTTGGTGGATTTGTTAAATTCACTTTCACCACTTTGAATAGCTCTGTCGACCATGATGGTATATATCCTTTGTCAAATATACTTCTATATTTGCTTATACGAACCACATCTCCTAAGCGAAATTTAAACTTTTTGGTTTAACTTTAATATTATTATATGCATTAATCTTGGTATGTGGTTTTACATCAATCGGTCGCATCCCAGTAGTGCGATGTTTGGCACTATTGTAAGTTTTTGTAATGAATTTTAAAATATGTATCCATTTATAAGACCCTCTTATTGAAAATTGTTTATATAAAATATTTTTCAATGTTCTTATGACTCTTTCAACAATTGCTGCTTTTTTAGTGCTATATGTTGAGTAATGATTAATGTTGTACTTTTTCATAAGAGTTTGAAAATCTTTATTATAGAATTCTTTGCCTTGATCACTTTGTAAATTATTTGGTGTGTATTTAGCCTCTTGAATAATATTTTTCATTGCATCAGTAACTTCGCTTCCGGTCTTGTTTTTAATGGCCTTTGTATACACATATTTAGAGTAACAATTAATGCACACAAGTATATAGCGATAGTCATCGTTTTCGTTAGCATATTGTTGCATTTCTGCCAAATCAATCTGCCACAAGTCATCGTATCCTTTAATTATTGTCCGCCTTCGTTTAAAATTTTTTCTTATTGGTCTGTGTATTTCATTAACAACTTTAATTTTTTTCGCACTAGGCTCCATATTATCTTTATCGGTGATGTTTAATCACCTACTGGGGAAAATATTCACTTACATGTTCTAATAAATAATTCCCTCTTCACGAAGTTCCTCAATAATAGAAATAATTTCATTGTCATGCCCAGTATGACCTGCCATTTTGGAACTAACCAACAATCGTAATCGATCTACTAATTCTTTGGGATTATTCCAATAAATATATTGGGATTTTTTGGTTGATAGGTGTTTTGTTAATGGTTGGTGAAAATTTACGCTTACACCCTTTTTTCCGATTGCACTACCCAACTTACTTTCTGTCATTAGGGGTTTTATTATGTTTGTATACTTTTGCCATTTCGTTTCTCTTAATCCCTTTTTTAAGTCATATTTATTGTATGCAGCTGCTGTTGCAATTAAAATTTGTTTATATTTTTTTAAGATATCTCCCTTTATGTTGATCTCTTGACCCAATATGGGAGGTTTTTTTAAAAAAAGTAAGTCGTATAGTTCGTGTTCACCATCATATTTACTTATTAAATCCTCATTATCACCATAAAATAACACCTCCCCATTTTTAAAACGTACTATCAGTTTGCCCATTTTTAAAGTACCTCTATTTAATTTATATATTCCATAGGTAGTATCATATAAAGATGGTTTTAAAGATAAACCCCTTATATATTTATCGAGAATTTTTTCTGATTCTCTACCCCTTGGTTTGTAATATATGGGTGAAATCGACTGATTTGGTGGTGTTAACAAACTATAATCATCAGGTGGTGGTGTTAATAAACTACGATCAATATTATCATCATCACTATCACCCATTTTGCTTGGTGAATAAAATGAGGATGATGATGGTGATGAAAATGTAGCTGAACGGGGTGAAGTCGTTTCTTGTTTTCTTTTTTTGTCGCCCTCTCCTTCTTCTTTTTCTTCTTCTTTTTCTTCTTCTTCTTCTTCTTCTTCTACTAATGGCTCCATCGAGGTATAGAAGGTTGACTTTTTTCTTACACCTCCAACCGATATTGGTATTGATGTTACTTTTTTTGGTGAAGGTGTTACTGGTGCACTAGGTGTTTTTTGTTGTCCTTTTGTTTGTTGATTTACTACATTAGTAATGGATGTCAACGGTTTTTTAATGGGTTCATAAAATTTTTCTAAATCCAAGTTTTCTTGCACAGTTGCTGCCCTAATTTTTTTAAATTTTTGTCTAACAGCATCTGTAGCCTCAATTAATTTCCGCTTTAAATTAATTTGTTCATTCATAGTGTAATGATGTTGTCTCAAGCTTACACAATGACATAATGATTAATTTCTTCTAATATTATAAATATATATAACTATCGAATCCTTTTCGATATTTACCAGAATTTAAGTCACTATCCTTATCAATAACCAAAAACCATATTTATTACCCCAACATTTAGAACACATCTCTTGAAATTGTGAGAAAGTAACATCGGGTGCGACATGATCGGAGAAAATGTGGCGTAAATTCATTTCATCCTGCTTAAATAAAATAATAAAATTTGCATTGTCACGCACTAGTTGCTTGGGAACTCGTGAATAAGTTTGAGCCAAATAAAAACAATCTACATTTTTATGACGCCCCATACTAAAGTATGAACGTATGACATCTTGTTTTTCACACATTATATCATCAAATATAAAAATAGAGTTCGGTTTTGCATCTGAAGGTTCCATGATATTTGTTGCATCACTGAATGTGTAGTAGCCAAGCCCCTTTATGGGGGATAAAATTTTCCTTAAATATTCATATTTTGGTTGATACAATGACTTTGAATATATATAAACATTTTCAAACCGTAATCCCATAGGGTGTGTAAGCAGTGAAATCATAACATTCGTCTTTCCACAATTAGATGGCCCAATAAGTAAGCCACGAATTGACAATGGAAACAAAGGGCCATGTTTTTTAAAGTGTTTTCCTGTTTGACCCGACCCGAGTTTTTCATCCAAATTGTCGATATTAAACTTTTGTTTGAGTTTAACAATACGCATATTGTAAATAAAAATAACTAATACTTTTAATTTTAGTCAGTCAGATGTCACCTATCGAACGAAGTGGACGGTCTCGTTATTCAAATAAGACTGGGAAAGGTTTAGTTAACTCATTAATTAATAAACTTCCTTTCGAGTTACACATTCCCGGCTATCAATATTGTGGTCCGGGTACAAAAGTAGAAAAACGTGTAGCACGAGGCGATCGGGGTATTAACCCATTGGATGTTGCATGCAAGAAACACGATATAACTTATTTAAATAATAAAAATAATTTAAAGGTACGTCATCAAGCTGACTACGAGTTGGAGCAGCGAGCTTGGGAGCGAGTAAAATCAAAAGAAGCGAGCGCTAGTGAAAAGGCTGCTGCTTGGTTAGTCACAAACATAATGAAAGGCAAACAACGTTTCGGTATGGGTGTTAAAAAAATGTCTGAAAGAAGAAAAACATCGTCATGTAAGAGAAAGGGGAAACGTAAGTGTGGGCCCGTAAAAAAAGTTGCATTCGGATCAGCTCTTAGACAACCTATACGCTCAGAATTACGAAAAGCTGGTGGTAACAAACTTATTGAAAAAAATTTAATGAAAGCATCAAAAATCGCTTTTAGTGTTGCACGTAAGTCTTTAAAAGCTGTGGGTGGTAAACGAAAATCCGCACCCCCAGAATTATACCAATACCGAAGCAGGGTGGTATATTACCTTTGATCCCTATATTTGCTGGTCTTTCAGCTTTAGGATCTTTAGCTGGTGGGGCGGCTGGAATTGTACGTGCAATTAGAACCGTGAAAAATGAGAAACAAAATAAAACTGGATCATCATTACAAATAAACTCATCGAAAAATGGTTTCGGTCTCTTTCTCAAACCGTATCGATCCGGTTTGGGTTTATACATGAGTAATAAGAGGCAAACAAAAAACTAATAAAGTCCCTACCCCAGCGTCCACTATCCAATATAGATTTGGAACATTATGCTGCCCAGATGAAAATACCACATTTCAGAGGTGTATTTATGCGTGATTTTCTACCCTTACGTGGACCTAGACGATGTGAATCGGCAATTGTTAATTTGGATAGTATGCAGGGAGTGGGGACGCACTGGGTAGCATATAGGAAGCTTGCATCACATGTAACTTACTACGACAGCTTTGGTGACTTAAAACCACCTTTGGAATTAATAAAATACCTGAAAACCGGTCTTGAAGCAGCTAAAAATATCGAGTATACATATCAACAACAACAAAAGTTTGGCACAGTCTGGTGTGGACATTTGTGCTTACAGTTTCTCTCACATAACAAAATGTCTTTAAATCCTAAAATGGATCGTGAAAGTTACAAGAAAATGCATTTATCTCTTAAAGCGTTTTCTCGTTGTGGTAACAGTTTGTTAAAAATGACGTCATCAGAACTGGAAAACATGCCTAAAGAAGTAATGATTGCTTGTACCCCAAAGAAATCGCCCTAGTTTGGGATAAGCTACCGACACATTTGAAAAACGATATTGATATACTAAAATATCAATATTCTACGGAGCAGTATAAACTTGTTAAAGAAGATGGTAATATGGTGAAAAGGTTATTTTGCTGTTATTGTAAAGTAAATGATATAAATATACATTCAGAAAAACCCATACAACCACCAAAACCAATAAAAAGATTTAAAAGTTTGAATTGTTTAATTTGTTGTTGTAAGCAGCAATAAAAATACCTATAGTGGTATAATTAGCATCAGTCATGTCGCACACATTCACCCTGACGGGACAAAATAGTGTCTTAAGCTCAAACTTTTTCCACCAATCGAGTTGAATGCATCGAGTCAGTATGGTTTGGCACTTTTGGGATTCTACAGCTATAATTCTATTTTTAACGTTACTGAAAGAAACAATTGTTTTGGATATAGAAAGGAAATAGAACAGAGGCCGATATTATTAAAAATAACTCCTGGAGCTTACGAAATAAGTAATATAGAAAAAGCAATGATTGCGGCATTACAAGTATCAACCAACGATGAAGACGAAAACATTTTCTCATTAATACCCAATAATAATACCCTAAGGTGTGAAATTAAGTCCAAATACATCATTGATTTCACTTGTGCACATAGCATTGGTAAAATAATTGGTTTTGATAGAGAGGTATTAAAAGTAAAGAGAAACATGAATCCACATCACAAGTAGATATCATGAATGTTCGTATAATAAGAGTTGATTGTAACATAACAGCTGGGGCACATTTAAATTCGGAAGAATGTCATATATTATACGAATTCGATATTGACGTTGAACCTGGATATAAAATTACAAAAGAACCTCAAAATATCATTTATATGCCGCTTACCCCACTGGTCGTCAGTTTATTGACAACATTACACTACGCATCTTGGATGATAACGGTGACCTTATAGACTTCAGAGGAGAAAAATTATTGTTAAGTTGGAATTGAAAAAATTGTCTAAGTATGGGTTTTTGCTTTAATAGACAATTACATTTGTTATCTTCAATACAACAAAAGCAAAAGGATAAAAATAAAAAACACGGCTATCAACAATCATTCGTAGTTCGAATCTCACAGCGAAAGGACAATATCGCAGTCAGCGACAACGACGACTGCTCTCCAAAAGGGATTTAAATTTTTTAAAGTCGATTGGGTTGAAGCCGAAAATAAATAAATAATGTTTGTGACAAGTGAGAAAATCGAAGTCTTCAATGAGCCTATCCTAGATAATTCAATTATAAGTTTACAAGAACACACTTATAAACCTTATGGTTCACCATCATTTCAAAATTCGGATGAAATACGTATTCCAGTACATTTTCAAGATATAATTTTGGATATATCTGATAGCTACATTTATATTGAAGGCACTTTTGAGCCTAAAGATGCAACTAAAAATGTTGGTTATCCAACAACGCCTTAGCTTTTTTATTTGATGAAATCCGTTATGAAATGGGTGGTGAACAAGTCGCAGTTGTACGAAAACCCGGAATCACAACAGCTTTAAAAACAATGGTTTCATTTGGCACCAATCAAGCAAAAAGTCTTTTACCATTGGGCTGGGGTTTAAAAGAAGACAACCAAGCTATTTTGGATAAGACAAACCACATTTTTTCGGGCAAATTACCACTAAAGTATCTTATGGGATTTGCCGAAGATTACCATAAAGGTATTTTCAATATTAAGCAGGAGTTAATTTTAATAATTGCTCGTACTTTTGCAAACTCCTATATTGGTGAGTGTGATGCAGATGTAAAAATAACTAAAATCGAGTGGAAAATTCGTCATATTATTCCCGATGATCGCCAAAAGTTAAAAATTATGTCCCGTATAAACAAAGGTGTAAACAATGCAAATATCCAGATGTCTTACCGAAATTGGGATCTATATCAACTTCCTAGCCTTCGACAAACTTCATCAGATGTTTGGGCTGTTAGGACTAGTACGAGTTTGGAAAACCTCGATACATCATAATTTCTTTTCAAAGTAATAACAATATTGATAACAGAGAAATGGATGCAACTCAATTTACTTCTGCTGATATAAGTGATCTTAGACTTTACCTAAATTCTACAGTATACCCATACGAAAGATGGAACTTTGATTTTTCGAAAAACTGTATGCCTCAGCCTATTATGCCTATGAAAATTTCCAGTCCAGTTTTTATGGACGTGAAACAAGCGATCCTATGATGGATTTAACAGAATATTTTAAAATCCTGTGTTTGTCATTGATTGCAGTCATCAGCCAGAAGCCATCAAATCTTCTACGGTCGATGTAAAGTTGGAATTTCAAACGAGCAAGAGCCAATTTCCGAAAGACACTAAAGTAAACGCATTAATTATACATGATTCATTTTTTTCTTATAATATTCTTAATGGAACTATAACAAATAAATTCATCTAATAAAAGTAATTTAGGTAATTTAAGACTCTTATTGTTTTTTAAATTATTTTTGTATTAATGTAGTATAGCTATTTTTATATTTTGGTTAAGAGTATCATTAAAATAAACGTATATTATACTAAACAGAGTTTTATTTATTAAATAAAGGCACAACAATTTTTATTAAGAAAGTTTTTTCGAAAAACAAAAAAAATAAAAAATGACCAATTAGTAGCTTAAGTTATATAAATACAAAAAATCTCGTTTAGAGTTGACTACGAAATAAAAAGATAACTAAAATGTTGGTCAGAGTAAATAAACAATTTATAAGAAAGTTTTCGAAAAAAATAAAAATACCAAAATTCAAGTCCTAGAAAATTATCACCGCATTAAAAAGGGAAAAAATCTCGTTTAGGAGTTAAGATACGGCATAAAGAAAAATAACTAAAAATGTTTGCCAGAGTAAAATGAATAATTTTTAATAGGAAAGTTTTTTCGAAAAAACAAAAAATTAAAAAATTCAAAAATTTTTTCTAAGTCCCGGGAAATGGGGGATTTTTTTTTTTTTTTTAGAAAACACTCAAAGTTGGGTCGGCATATTATAAAAGTCAGTAAGCTGAAACTTTTTACAATATAACATTTTTTCATAAAGTTAACAGAAAGGGTTGAAATATGGGATGGAAAACTTTAAATAAGTCAGAAATATTCTAAGTGTTGAGAATAAAAAAATCGGGGTTAATGGGAAAAATATTAACGTTAGGAAAAATTGGACAAACCACGTGGTCCTTAGAATTTGCTTAATTTCCTAAAAAAACACAAAAAAACATGAAATAAAAAAATATGGGAAATTTGGGGGCAGTGAATAATGGGGAAAGGGGGCTCAAATAAAAAAGTTTTAAATAAAAAGTTTTGAATTGGAAAACAGAAAACTTATATAGAGTGATAAATTTTGATAAAACATTTAAAAAGCTATAAATTAAAAACCAATCTTAAAAAATAGCAACAAAAAAGCTTTGACTTTGGGCGCCTGAGGCGACAATATGAAACATTTATTTAAAAAATTTTATAAGAAAGAATTAAAGATTGGAATTTTTTGTACGACCAAATTTTTTTTTAGAATGATCGGAGAAAAACCAGAAATATACCTTTTTTTTATTTTCCGGAAAATGCAAATTTGAACCGCTGTAAGTCGGTTAGTTTTGAAGATAAAACAAAATGACAAAACACGTATATATTCATTTTGAATAAAGAATTAGATAAAAAGGTAAAAAACTTCATGTCTAAAAAAAGCCGGAAAAATACTGGGAAAATTTGTCGGAAAATGGTCAAGGAATGAAAATAGTTAAACGAAAATATGCGCAAACGATTTTAAAGCCCCAGGGCGTGGGAGGGGGAAGAGGGGTGGAATGGAGGTGGGTCGGTAGTGGGCGGCCGCGGTTAGCAGTAGTTTTTTTTTTAAGGACCAAAGCCTGCGCATTAGCTATCTTGTAAATGGAGCAAAAAATGGCACTTTTAGTCTGGAAATAAGTAAAAGAGGTGAAACGTAAACTTTTCTCAAGAATAAAATTTTTTGTGCAGTGTTGCCAAGTGTGTCAAAAAATTGTTAAACATTGCAGAAAAATCAATTTTTGTCACTTTTAATTTTTAATAAAAACGAAATCTGAAATGTGTAGATAGAAATTTTGTGGCCTTTTATGACCTATAACTTTTTTTGATAGGGTGTTTTTTAAAGCCAATGTCATGCACATTAGATGCAAATTTTTTATTCTCAACACTTAGAATATTTCTGACATATTTAAAGTTTTCCATCCCATATTTCAACCCTTTCTGTTAACTTTATGAAAAAATGTTATATTGTAAAAAGTTTCAGCTTACTGACTTTTATAATATGCCGACCCAACTTTGAGTGTTTTCTAAAAAAAAAAAATTCCCCCATTTCCCGGGACTTAGAAAAAATTTTTGAATTTTTTAATTTTTTGTTTTTTCGAAAAACTTTCCTATTAAAAATTATTCATTTTACTCTGGCAAACATTTTTAGTTATTTTTCTTTATGCCGTATCTTAACTCCTAAACGAGATTTTTCCCTTTTAATTCGGTTATATATTTTCTAGGACTTAGAAAAATTTTGGTAATTTTTTAATTTTTTTGTTTTTCGAAAAACTTTCTTAATAAAAATTGTTTATTTTACTCTGACCAACATTTTTAGTTATCTTTGTTTATTTCGTAGCTCAACTCCTAAACGAGATTTTTTGTATTTATATAACTTAAGCTACTAATTGTTCCTAAATTTAAAAGAGTTTATTTATATTTTGTGATTTTAAAAATTCAAAAAAGGTCTGAAGCGTATTTTTGCTTGCTCAATATAATCTTGATGTAATATATGTGTTATTAATAATACTATTTTTTAAATAAGGGTGTCAGGAGTGGAAATTAAACACTGTATAGTTTTAATAAATAAATAAATAAATTTATTTAATAAATAAAAACATTATTAAATACAAAAACATTATTGCCTAAAACTACTTAACCTTACTAAACTAAAATTATTTTTTAGCTGGCCGCAACATTAATGCCTAAATATTACTATAACTAAACTAAACTAAACTAAAATTAAAACTGTTAAACTAATTATGTGTCCAAGCACGGTATACCGAGCTTGTTATAGAAGGACAACTCCTTACGTGTTAGAGCAGCTTCTCTTTTTAATCTGATAAGTCGTTGCTCTTCTTTAGCAAGCTCGGCTTTTAGTTCTTTAAATTTTAACTCACAAGCACTCACTTCGCAATCTTGCTCCTGTTTTAATTGAAGTAATTGGTCCCTATCCTTTATAGCCGCTGCCAAAGTAGCCCGTCTTCTCGGACATTGCACCTGGTTTAACCACTCTGGTTGGTTGAGTGGTTTGACGTCCTCAGCAGCGGCAAGTGGTGCTTGCAGTGATGTTGATGGATTGGTCTTCGGCTCATACATTTTTTTGGTGTATTTTCTTGAACTTGAATCGGTGGTGGTGGCGGCCATTTTTCTTTTTTGCAGCTTTTTCCTGCCAAATTGAAGCACCGGCGATGCTGGTCTGACAAAGTCGCCACCACATGAAGAAGAAGAAGAAGACGAAGAAGCGACACTATTTGTTTTAACCACTTCTTTTTCAGTACCAAGTGGGGCCGTTAATATTTTTCGCAAAATTGTTTTAGCTGGCCGCACAACTACATCGCTTAACACGCGAATATTTTTCTTTTCTTCTTCTTCTTCTTTTTGTCATTCCCATTCCCATTATTTGTGGGAAATGCACATAATAATTGGTCTATCGCCATTGACACCTCCTGGCTTGCCGTCGGCCCATTAACAACTTCCGACATCGGAAGATTCATTTCTAACATCTCCTCCTCTAAGTGTTCTTGGGTAGAATCCCCAAGTCCCAATAAAGATAAAATGTCTTCTTGACTCATCGTAAAATTAAAAACTTTTTTTAAAATTAACACACACAAACTGACTTCAATAATGTACCGCGAATAAGGTTTGGGTTAAACTGATTTCTGTTTCGTAACCAACCCATCTTTGTACTAAAACTCGAGGCCACACCTCATTGTTCGAGTGGTGGTGGTAATGACTTTCAATGCCCTTGACTCGAGGCCACACCTCATTGTTCGAGTGGTGGTGGCAATGACTTTCGATGCACCTGCCAAGGATAAATTCCTTTCTAACTTCGAGAATGTCGATGTATTGATTGTGGGTGGTATGCCCTTTCCTTTATTAGAGGGTTGTGACTTTTGATACACCTGCCTAGGTTAAGTTCCTTTTAGCTTCGAGAATGTCGGATCCTTTTCTATCTGACTTCGGTTTATGATTAGGTAATAAAACCCTCTTTTATTTACGTGCTCACAAACACTTAAACAATGACAAAAATATTTGAAAACAGTTAGTGTAAACTTAGAGCCTTACAAATATAATAAAAAATTAAATATTGCAGTAAATAAATAAATAAATAAATAAATAAATAAATAAATAACATAAATAAATACAACTAAATAAAGGTGTGGATTTTCCAGTGTAAGTTTATTGTTCTTATTACTGCTGTTGTGTTAAAAACGTTTCAAACACCCCCAATAAAGCTTGTAAATTTTGCTCGTTCGTAAGAAACGATTCTAGCACAACTTCTAGATTGTTGATATTTTCGTTGGGATCAGTTTGGTAAAATTGTACGTCTGTATGACCCCATGGTAGAGTTTTTGTAGATGTTGGAATTACATAACGCTTATCATCTTTATCGCTTAAAGCTACCTTATTTATCAGTTTTGTATAAACATCATGTAATTCACTGCGAAAGGTTTTCATCTTTCGAAAAATTAAACCACCGTGTTCAACGATGTTTTTGTAATCTTCCATGTGAAGTTCCTTTTCAATTACTGACTTTTTAATACCTTTAGCTTTTTTAGCTCATTATTTAAAGACTTAACGTAATAAGCCTTGGCCCCGGTGCCATAAAAACCAATAATCGGATCCCCGGAAATTCGTCTTTCATCTTACCAGGCACAGATACACTTTTAATTATATTAAATGGATTTTGTTCTTGGTAATTTGAAGTGTCAAATTTATTAGGGGTTTTTTGAAATTACGCGATAAAAATCATCGGTGAACACTTTTAAAATAAGTGAATCCGTGTCAGTGTACAGCAAAGATGCATTATCACCAAATTTTTGCTTTATAAAATTATAAAAAAGTCATACATAACTGTTTTCGAAATGTCAAGTATGGAAAACCCAATGTATATTGGTTTATTATATAAAATTTTAACTTTGGGCATATGTATGGCGACAAAGTCTTCGGTAAAAATGGAACAAGTATTAAAGTTGGGTCGAGCAATTAACGCTCTTGCTCCAGGTTTACCGACGGAATTGTCCCAGTTCGTAATTAATCGGATATCTTTGCGATTTTCCACATTTTCCATTGTTTTACCGAAAACAGCATTTATGAACAATTTAAATAAATCCCTACCAAACTTTGTCGTTGCCGAATTTCGTAAAACTGTATTAAAGTCGACGTATGTCTTTAACCATTTTGATTGTTGAAAAGTTAATATTCTATGTGTCCTCATTACCATTAGCCCATTGTTGATGGCTTGCTTTAAAGTTCTATAGTGGACAATATACCGTTTTTTATCATTTAAGTTAGGAATTAATTTTTTGCATTTGCTGTTTTCTATTGGTGGGATGATGTTTTCCACTAAAAATGGTAGATCTGAATGTGTATCATGCAGTTCTTCTGGATAATGCACATCCACTTCTAAAACATACCCCTGTGGACTATCATCGTCAATGGCCATAATATTTAAATTTAAAATTTCATAATCGGATAGCCATCTAAAACCAGCAAATGGTAATGATTGGGACATACTATGACCATAAAGATTGGTTGCATCTAAATACATAATAAATGATTCTGGTTCCGCGGGATTGTAGTTTGGTAAATATTTATTATTAGCAATATGCTTCCTTTCCGTACACTGACTTATACCTCCGCGAATACCTTTTTGAAAAAATGAAGCATGTCAATATCTGTTAAAAGTTCTAACTCTACCTGGGTCATACGAAGCATGCAATCGAATGATAAACTTGGAAGGCTAAAATATTGTGCGGCATCTAGTTTATACACCTTTAAACATGTATCGCGAAATTGCTCGAAAATATCACATAACAACAAAACATCCGATTTTAAGTACAAATCCGAGTAATCCCCCAAATTTTTACACTGAAACAATTGCCATACTCTTTCGCTCGTTCATAGCATTCATCACTTATGTGTTCTTGGTTTAAATTGTCAAAAACTGATCTTTCGTTGGAAGATTTGGGTAATTCATTTTTTCCATGGAGTCAATGAAACTATAGGGGAAAACACCTTTTGACGCATTAGTTCAAACTGTTCATCATTTGTGAAAAATTGTGTGTTTCCCTAAACTCATGATTGTTTAAACCTTTACCCAAATTTTCCAACGATGACGACAAGAATTTGAAACTGTCCAGGAACCTAAGTTTTAAATATTTCTTTTTATTGAGCCCGTTTTACTTTCTACATAATCATGCATATAAATACTTTTCGTAAATGACACATACTTTTCCTTACTTTGAGCTATAACTTCAATTTTATCCCCATGATTACATAATTCTTTAATAAACATATGGCAATCGTAGCCGCTTAAATTATGGAATATAATGGGAACAAAACTGGGTAATTTATAATTTAAATTACAAATGGAGTGTGCGGCCCCAGGTCGTTTTTTACCAGTTATATGACAATGATCTTTCACTTTTACATCCGAAGCCAAAAATGGTTTTTCACAAATGCTACATACTGTTGCATTTTTAAAATCATTTTTTCCTCATCTGTTAAAGGAATCATTGGCACAATGTCTCTTAAATGAGTGTTATACAAATGCCTCAGATCTATTTCGAGGCGATCAACAAACACTTTAGCCGCATCATTACCCCGATATAGCTCAAACTTTGAAAGAGAATCGTCAAAAGAACATTTTATAAAATAGGCAAAAGAATATGGCTCATGTTTACAACTATTAATAGTGAAAGAATTTTGGGGATTTGGTTGTGGTTGTGCTATGGGTTTTAAAATCGATTCAAAATCGGCATAAACCACAAACGGAACTCGCATTTGTTTTTCAATATTTTCAAATTTTAAAACATTTTCCGGTACGCCCTTTCCAAATTTATCAATTTTTGTTTCGTTTGATGGAGTCATAGTAAAAACATGATTGCAATCGTTCCGTTGGTGAAATTGTAAATCGGAACTTGTAAAAAATAAATCAAACAACCGTCACAAAAATATTTTTTTAAACAGTTGGATATTTGTGATGAGACCAAACGAGACAAATCTTTATCCAACAATAATGATTTGTTGAACAGATTCTGTTACAGATGTGGTCACGGTCGCCCTTAACATCACAATCCCTTGAAATTAACAGTAAATTTACATGCTTTTGAAGTTTTGTTTTAGCATACCTTAATGGACCAACAACCTCATACGTTAAGGTATTGTTTTCAAACTTTGACTCCAAACCATATACATTTACTGAAATATTATTTAACTCCTCAAACTTTGTTATATCCCGTAATTTTACTGGAAAATCCATACCTGTTAAATTTAGCACAGTTGAGTAATGCGGGTATGAAGTAATTTCTGAGGCTGCAATCTCAACAGGGTGTAAAGCTGATGTTATCGCCCAAGCGAAGCAACACTCGTCCCGATTGTAGACATTGATTACAGCCCGTTTAGATTCTATAAATTTGGGCAGCTTAATGTAGGATGATGCGGACATTGGCGAAAACTTATTGATGTTAACTTCCAGGTAGAGAATCTTATCCAGAGCCCATCCTGCAATGAAAAAATATAATTAATATATATTTAATTTTTTCAAAAATAATCAAAATAAATAAATTAAAAAAAATAAATAAATTTGTTTTGTTACATACCTGAATCTCTTTCCTGAAATTCTGTCGATTGAGTTTTCATGGCCTCGACAAAAGAGCGGTAGACTTCATCAAGGTCACTTGCCACTGTCACCACCTCGTTACGCGTATTAAATGATTTATCATCATATACATCCTGTGTTGCTAGATAGTAACGTGCCACAACAACCATATTTATTTTAACGGAATGATGCATATGTAATGCATCATTAATGACACCAATGCCCGCTCCTGTATTGAGTTAAAAATGATGCGTAGTCGAGATGTTCACCATCGCTACATATATGGTAGGTTGCAATACGATTTTTAAATGCACATTGTACCAGTTGCACACCCTGGGATACGGGTAAACGAGATCGACTACGATGTTCTAGAGTTCTTTGATGAGCCATCATCTGATTTTGTGGCACCGTCACATTACACAAATCACAGGACAACATACGCGGTGGTGATCCGGATAATCTACACCTTTACTTGGTCCAGCCATATTGGCATCATCGTAAAAACGATATGGGCAAGACTCACTTCTATGCCGTCGAAAATTAGAAGAATGTTTGAATGTTTTGTTACACAGTAAACAAACGTATTGTGACATTTTTGTTTATAAAAATTAAACTACAACAAATTAAACTAGCGCAGACAGATGTGTTGTTGACTATGTGAACTAACTAATGTCACTAAGCAAAATGCCTGATTTTATTACAAAACCATACAACCCCACCATCAATAGCGTCAAGGTCAAGGTCGACCTCAAGGTCAAAGTCACTCGTCAAGGTCAAGGGGCGGCTTGGGAAAGGAGTGGGGGTATGCACATCTGGCCATTCAAGGTTATATGACGTATCGCACACGTGGGTGGCCATTCAAGGTCAAGGTCAAGGTCAAGGGCGGGGCTTGAGTGGGGGCATGGGAAGGAGTGGGGGGATGCATTCAGTATATCGTTTCATTTCAAGGCAACAGTATGATCGGGAGTATGGCATATTTGGTATTTGGAAAGATGCGAACGCAATTCTTCAAATAACCGAAACGTTTTAATGGCATATTTCAGGAACTGGTGTTATTGATTTTATTTTAATACATATATTTAACAAACTTTATTATTTTTAGTCGGAAAAATACAGTCCGAACTCTCTCTCTGACCATGTATTCCACCCTAAGGTCTACGTTGATGGTCTATGAAAATATAGACATTTCTGCAATACCATCGTCTCATATCTTTTTTAAAAGCAGCTCAGAAAGGATACGTCCTGAAGAAGTCTAAAAGTTTTGGAAGGAGAACAAATATTAAAATTGGTAATTATGAGGATGGTTTTTTTCGCTATTTTTGGATTATATGGTAAAATTTTTATATAGTCATATTCCAGTGTCCTTAGGGATTGCAAATATACTACCGGAGAAGAGAAATTATGTGTTTTAATATTTTTTATTTTAATTTGAAAATTTAAAATTACCATTGATTTTCTCCATATAATGAAAACTCCCCATTATGACAAGGAACGTCAGCGTGCAGTGTTGCCAAACCAGGGTCTTTTCGAATACGTTCCCGCATTTTCACGTTCGAAAATATAATTGGAAAAATAAAAGCCGCTTTAACTAACCAAAATTAACCATGACCAACTGTTAGACAAATTCAAGAGCCCCTAGTCGGTCATGGTTAGTTTTGGTAAGCAAAGCAGGCTTGATTATCCGAATGATGGATGAACCAGAATATCAAAATTCGAGGCTGAAAATTATTAAGTCCGGCAACACTGTTGATACTTATTTTGAATATGACAATGTAGAAAAATGTGTTATCAGATATTAGATTTTATTTCTAACCTATATTTTTTAAATTTAAATTAAAAGTTGTTTTTCCTGATTTTCTGCGTATTTTGTCAATAGATTTCTGTTTCTGTGTGTTATGTTTAACTAAATAATTATCAATTTATACGTTTTTACCCTGCCCAGCACTAAATTCACTCCAAGATCCAGTAAGTTTATTTGGTTGAAAAAACAAAATTAAACACAATTTCTCTTCTCCTGTAGTATATTTGTTACATCCTAAGATATTTAATGTAATTTTATTAAAAATTCATAAATCCAAAATAGTAGAAAACTGTATATGTAATTGTTTAATTTAATTTAATTTATTAAGAAGGCTCCTGATGATATCTACTTGGTACACAAAGTCATATTGGTAATGGGTGTTTTTGGAGGTTTAAGACGAGATGAGTTGGTCAAAATGACCATTGATGACATTGAAGATAGAGGAATAGTCTTGGTTATAAAGGTACCAGAAACTAAAACTTCAACTTCAAAAAGTTTTACTATCATTGAAGAAGATTTAGGAGCTTTAAATTTAATAAAAGTACACAACATTAAGACCAGCTGGAATAAAGGAGCGAAAATTCTTCTTACCTATAGAAAGGGTCGATGTACAGTACAACCCATTGGAAAAATACCATAGGAAGCGTCCCAACATTGATCGCAAAATTTTAAAACTGGATAATGCAGAAGCTTACACGGTTGACTGTTTGCGTCGCACATCGTCAACTTTACTTGTTGAGGCAGGTAAGCCGTTTGAAACGCTAAAAACAACATGGGAAATGGAAAAGCTTTTCAGTAGCTGAAGGATATATAGAAGAAAGTATTTCATTCAAAAACAAAGTAGCCAAAATGATTGCCAATTCAGTTAATTCCGGAGGTTAATTCTGCATCGACTATTGAAAATTCTTTAATGGACTGTTCTTCTATACAAAATAGCGTTAGTGCTACCACTGCTGCTACCATCACAAAACACCGACCATTCTATAGTGGGATCAGCTACATTTTCCGGGACATTTCAAAATTGTAATTTTTATTTTGGAAATAAAGTTTAATTTTAGTATTATTGTGTGAAAAATATTTTTTTGTATAAACTTGATATTATTGTGAGAGAAATAAAATTGGATAAGCAATAAAATTTCCATATTAGCGCATTAGGGTATATTATAAGCGGGCATTATCATAATGCCCGCTTATAATGCCCTAGGTGTGATAGCAGGTATTATTGCTATCATAACATATTCCGTTTCTAAGGTAATATAGATCAATAATAGATAGGTAAAACATAAAGTCTTTTTTTATCATTATTTATACAATTTAAGTCTACTAAAAAAACTAAATAAGTTTAATATTATCTATTTTAAAAGAGTGAAGGTAACTACTTTCCACAAGCATTTGGTGTGAAAAGTTCTACTTTTCCACACGCAAACAATTTTCTCAAGCATATGCATTAAAGCTTGTGGAAAGTAAATTAAGGCTATTATAATGGTTTTAAAAACACTAAATAAAAGTCTGATGTAATATTTTTATTTACAAAAATATAATGATGAGATGAAAAAATATGCTTTTATAAGTTAAGTAAAAATTAATAAGAATATTCTAAAAACAATTAAGTTATTTTTCATGACAATTTAGTATTTCCCATTATGAGGCTCAAAATATAAATTATGCCCTTCTTAGAAGTTTAGGTGAGTTTAAGAAAACCTGAAGACTCAAACATTTTGTGTGTAAACAACCTATAAATAGCAGTATATATACTATATAACTGCATCAAAAGATAAATATGTACTCAAAGGGAATATGTTTACTTTCAATTAGTTTTCTTCGATTTTAAAGCAAATATGCCAGCTATAAAATATGTAATATCGTAAATTAAACTTCCCGAAAGTATTTGACTTTGGGCAATTATGTTATTGAATTTTAGGTGGTGTTAAAGTGTAAGGGCTGACATAAGCAACAGCTGAACTTTTAAGAGATGAAGTTTTTAAAGCGGTTTTAAATTTTATATGAAATTTTGATGTGTTAATTTTTATTTTCTGAACAAGGACAACATTTTGTTAACCTTTTAAGGTACTGAATGTGAAATAACTATTTTAAAATTATTAGTTTCCCAATGGGACAAGTACATACTTTGCTACAGAGATCTAAAATTAGACCAAGTTCTGTCTACAATTTTATTCTAAATAAATTAGATACCCAACACTTCTTTTTCTGAAATACATATTTTTTGTGTCATTAATTACCTATATTTTCTCCCTTTATTTAACCTTAACTTGCTGTTTTACTCTTTTTTATTAGGCAAAGTTTTTAACTAATCTGCCTGTATTAATGTATGTTTTTTTTTCATTAATAGAGACAGTGTTTTTTTAAGTTGTAGACTTCTTAAACCAGCGATACTTTAAGTAGAATAGCCGCAATGAAACTATCGGGCAAATTCTTCGATATTACAGTAATGGACCTGTTTTTATTAGAACATTTTAAAACTAGTATATCGTAAAGGGAAGTAGAAACATTGACGATTTAAGAAACAAAATTATTAATTAAATTAACCTAAAGAGACAATATTTATTTTATGGCAAGTCCTAAAAAAATTAAAGCAGTTTTTGGAATTGTTTTGAAAATAGGGGCACCTTTACTAAATATCAAAATTATTATAATCTGGACATTTTCGATTAAAAGTGACGAAAGCAAAAACGAGAGAACAAAAATACACTTTATTGTTCAATTACAAGAGCTAGTTACACTGGCAACTAATTTTTAAAATTAGTTAAAAGTTAAAAGTAAATAATGCGTCATAAAACTTTATTAAAAATTTCATATTCGTTTATATGGATATGAGTAGACTAGTTAAAGTTAACATTTATGTTTTATTCATTTGATGGAATCTAAAAGTTATATTTAATACTCCTTAATAAAATTGTGCACCTATTTTTTTAATATTAATTATTAATTAGCTTTTGTTACAGTGAAAATACGCCGATAGCAATTAAAAGTTCTAAAGCGAAACATTTATAAAACGGTTATCTTAAAATACGGATTTTTCGTTGTGGTTAGATTTTTTACCATAGGGTTGAACTGACTTTAAATTTAGTTGCGGAAAATTTTGCAAATTTGAACCTAAAATGCCCTTGACCCTGATCTGACGCGGTCAACCTGACCCCGGATTTGGATTCAGCGACTCCGAAAATATGAAGATACCATGGCCAAGTCTTTCGGACCTGCAATTTTTTTTTATTTTGTGGGGCTGGGTTTTTTAGGTTACAAACAGTTGCTGAGAAGAACAGTATTTAAAAATCTTTGAAAAAATGTTTTAAAATAATTTTATTAGTAATACACCAAGCGCGTCGGTAAATATTTACTTAACCGTTGAATTTATAAGAAAATTTTTTAACAAAACTTTTAAAAATTTCACTCTGCTACAATCCAAAATTATTTTCTAGTATACAGGGTGCCTCAAAAAGAGTTTTATCAAAAATTATATTTTTCTTAAATGGAATACCCTATGTTTTTATTTGGCAAATGAAGCCTCTGTGGGTTCTGTATTCAACTTTAAATTTTAGTGGGTCGAATGCAGTGTTGCCAGGCTATGAATTTTTTTTAAAGATCAGTCGAAAACATACTTTTTTAAACTTTTGTCTCCGCCACTGTTTGTTGCTGACAAATTTACATGTAATCTAATGTCGACATCCTTTATCATAAACTATCTTCAATTTTTTATTTAATTATACAGGGTGTCCAAAATATTTATTCAAACATCTCTATTTTCAATTCTATTTTAATTAAATTTTAAATACTATAACCTTTATATTATTTTGCCGTTGAAAAGCTTTAAGTGTGCTCTTTCAGAAAACATTATGTTTGCCTTATCTATCGCACTATTGTTTTGAGATATTAAGGGTTTTCCTTAAATTTACACTCAAAATGGGAAATATCGTAGGCGGCATGGCTCAAGAAGTCGAAACAATTGATACTCCGTTGGCATGTCAGAATTATTTATATAATCTTGTGACATTTGTTACATCCTGTGCATATTATTTTCCGTTAGTCAGAAGTATTTGGCAATTAAAATAGATACACAGCAAGAATCAATTGAAATGATTTATATTCTTGGAGAATGTTTTAAGAATTGTCTTCTGGCATCCCGAGTATACAGTGAGAGGTTTCCGAGAGAAGACATCCAGATGCAAGATCATTCCAAAAATTGATGGATAGATTTGACAGGACTGGAACAGTTAAGTACGAAAAGCATAAAGAATAAAGCCAGTGGTAAAGAAGAAAATGAATTTAACGTGGTCGCTTCTGTTGACCCACAGAAGTACAGCGGACATAATGATTTGCTGAACTTAGGTCAAACTTCTAAAGAGAATGTTAGTAAGAATAAGTTTCATCCATATCGTGTGCAATTGAATCAAGCACTTGAAGGACAAGACTTTGAAAATAGGATCAATTTTGTAATTGGGGTCTTGCTCAATTAGAGAAGATGTACGATTTTTTAACATTGTACTATTTACCGATGAGGCGACATTCTACAATAATGGTCATGTAAACAGGCATAATTTACACTTTTACGGCGATGCTAATCCACATTTTATGAGGACTGTTGACCAGCAACATAGATGAAGTATAAATGTTTGGGGAGGCATATTTGAAACCACATCATAGAACCCCATGACACCTTAATGGAAATATTTTTCAAAATTTTTTAAATGAAGGTCTTGATAATCTGCAGAAAATATACCACTACAACTATTAGAAAGGATGTGGTTCCAGTTACATGGGGCACCTGCTCATTTCAGTGCTGAGTATGAAATACTCTGGATGAAAAATTTCCAGGCCGTTGATCGGAAGAAGAGGACCTGTTCCCTTGGCTTCCAAGGTCACCAGATCTGACAAAACTTGATTTTTTCCTCTGGGGTACATTAAAGAACTGGTCTACAAGACACCCAACTACAGGAACAAATATGCGAGAAAGAATAAGGGAAGCATTTAATTCAATAACTCCCTTAATGTTACAAAATGTAAATAGATCTTTAACAACAGATTCAATATGGTTTACAGCAAAATGGTAGAGTGTTTGAGTATTTAATGAATTAATTGGGTTTTTGTAAATTTTTTTATTTTCCCTTTTTTAGTTTTGTTTTGAATAATTTTATTTAATTTTAAAAAAAAGATATAAATTTATTATAAAAAAGGAGTAGATTAGTATAAATATCAATTGTTTGATTTTTGAGCAATGCCCCCTACGATATTTCCTTTTTGAGGTAAATTTGGGGAAAAAGGTTAATATTTAAAACATATATAGAAAGGGGGCAAACATGATGTTTTCTGAAAGAGCACACTTAAAGCTTTTAACGGCAATATAAAAAAAGGGGTGTTGTTTTTAAAAAAAAAATTAAAGTAAATTGAAAATAATTTTTGAATAAATTTTTGACACCCGGTATAAATTAAAAAAAAAATGAAGACAGTTTAGGTTAAAAATAAATTAGATTACATGTAAATTTGTCAGCAAATTTAAAAAAAGGGGGGGGAGACATAACATTTTAAAAAAAGTATTAACATTTAAATCTTTTCTTTTTACATGTAAATAAAAAAGATATATAAATTTTATAAAACCAAATAACAATTTTCAAAATTAAATAAAAAATTTTAATTATATTTAAACATTATAAATTCTCAAGTCCGGGTCTTCCGGTTGTTTTTGGACCGATGCTTTTACCCCGGAAGTAAACCAATTTTTGGGGATGATGAAACTTCGAGATTTTTTGCATTGTTTTTTTTAAATTTATTAAAAAACCCTTAGCCTATCCCCCAAAAGGAAAAAAAATTTTTAACAGAAAAGGAATGAAGATAAAGCTTCTTCAAGCTCTTTATATTTGGGGTTTTTTTTATTCTTGGCAATACGAGCAGCCGCACCACAAAATTAGAAGTTTTGTCCAGATAGGATTTTGCAAGTTTATGGGTGGGAGCGTCCCAAAGTAATTGTTTTCCATATTTCCGGGGAATTAAGGAACCCCTTACCCGTTTTCCATCGCTTCTGCAAACTCCAAGAGGCTCTAATAAAAGGATTTTCAGTAAAATCAGAGCTCTTTATAATGTCATTTATCTGACTGTGTTTTTAAAAAGGGCCCGGGGTTTTTTTGCAGCTTAACCCATGTAGGCCATAAATAAGCATTTTGCCCAAACGCAGGTGTGCTCTCCCAAAATAGGCAAAAATTTGAAAATAAAAGGAATGTTTTGTTGTCTAACAAATTTCCCAAGGACGAAGATGGGGTTTAAAATTCCTTTGTTATTTTATAAAATTATCAAAACCGTTTTGGGTTTCCAAAAATTATCATCTAGATACCAAAGATTTATTTCTGTATTTAATGATAAAATAAGTGGATGAATTGCAAACCCCAAAAAGAGCGGGCCCCAAGGGACCCCCTTGTTGGACACCTCTTTGAAAAAATATGTTTTTGACTGTTTTTTTTAAAAAAAAAATTCAAGCTTGGCAACGCTGCATTCGACCCACAACAAAATTTAAAGTTAAAAAACAAACCCACAGGGCTTCATTTGCCACATAAAAACATAGGGTATTCCATTTAAGGAAAATATAATTTTTGATATAACTCTTTTTGAGGCACCACTGTTTTTTTTACGAGATAAAATTTTAAAACTTTTGTTAAAAAAATTTTCTTATAAGTTCAACGGTTTAGTAACTATTTACCGACGCCTTAGTGGACCACCCTGTATATAAAAATACAAAACAGGACAATAATTTTCTATAAACCAACGTGTAAAAGTTAATATTTGTTATTGTTTATAGATTCGCTTAAACCCCCTGAAACTTTAACCCCTTAATTTTTGGCAGCCAGTTGACCGATTGAAATTGTCACTTTAGAAGGAGCGTTTTTTACTAGTATTTTAAACCATATTTTTGAAAAAAATATCGAGAATTCGCGGAGATAATTAATTTCTTTAGGCAAAAAAATCATGACTAAACAATAATTGCTGAGGACACCCAAATAATCAAATCGATTTAGACTGTTACAAAAATGGCTACAGAACACTCAGCTCATAAAACTTGGAAAAGATTCTCAAAGCCCTTTGTTGAGAATTTTTTATTATTTTTTTAAATTCTGCCCCAATTTGAAAAAGTTTCAACTAAAACTTTGAGTCTTTGGGTAAAACCTATTTTAACTCGATATTTTGGCCTAATTATTGTTACTCTGGGAGTTTTTGGCGTCACCAATTACGAATATGAGGTCAAAATTTGAAAAACTTTAAATCCAAGATGGCGGATTAAAATTAACCAAAATAGAAAAACACTTTAAATACGGCAAATATGGATGAAACATTTTACTCACATTTTTAACGGTCACTTATTACGAATCCAAAGTCAAAAAAAAAAAAATCCAAAATGACGTATCCAAAATGGCGCTTATCAAAATTGAAAAACACTAAAAATACGGAGAATATGTTATAAATGTTTTCCTATATACAATATCTATAAAACAAAAATAAATAATAGAAGACATTTATTAAAAAGCAGTTATAACATATTAAAAAATTATACAGTGTTATACAATAAAAATATATTAATTGAAAAAAATATTAGATATATAATAGACGTTATTATTGCAATTGGGAAAAAATTGATAGGAATAATATATATTTATAGATATATAGTTATAAAAAAAACCTTACAATTATTGTACTGTGTGAGTCAAAAAATAATTATATTAAAAAAAAATCAAAAGTTAAAAACCTTATTACAACTTCATTATTATATTTAAAAATCTGCAATAAATTATAAAATATGTATATTTTTGTAACAATTAATGAAATACTCACGAACGTTATACAGAGTGTATAAAAAAATAATTATTTTTATTTTTAATTTAATATGTCTTTTTTATATTCTGGATATTATCTTAAATAATAAAAAAAAATCTTTAATAGCAAAAATTCCTACGACTATTTTAAATTTTAACTATAATTTAAAAAATTTACTATAATTTTCCAAACATCCCGTATGATTTTAATATATTATTTTAAATTCTACATTAGAATATAATTCTTTTAGCAACATTTTATTTTTTTAAATTTGTAACTAAAACTATTAAAATTTTGAAATTTTTAAGTTCAAAAAATTAATATTATTTTTTGGATGCATCCCGTACATTTGAAATATATTTAAATAAACTACATAACCATATATACCCTTGACCAATTTTTTTTATTTACATAAATAAAGTTGCTACAATAATTTAAAAATTAAAAAAAAATGTTATGTAAAACTTTTTTAAAATAGTCTGTATAATATTTTTTGTTATTTTTAAAATTTCCTAAGAATATACATACCTTACCATATTTTTGAATCTCTTTATTAATAATAAAGTAATTATTGGGATTTTTATTTTTTTTAGTTTTTTCAATATATTTCCTTTTTGACCCTCCCGTACCGCAATAATATTTTTTGGAAGTATAACTAAACGAAAACCCCTGAGTAAAATGTTTTATTCATATTCTTCGTATTTTAAGTGTTTCTTAATTTTGAGGCGCGGCATTTTGGATCTACCATCTTGGATTAGCCATTCTATATTTCAAATTTTCCAAATTTCGACCTCAGATTCGTGACTAGTGGCCCCGAGAACTCCTGAATAAAATGTTTTATCCATATTCCCCGGATTTAAAGTGTTTTTCCATTTTGATACCCGCCATTTTGGATCCGCCATCTTGGATTCGGTTTTTTCAAATTTCGACCTCATATTAGTGATTGGTGACTTCGAAAATCTCCGACTAACAATATTCAGGCCAAAATATCAAATAATAATAGTCCTTACCCAAAGACTCAAAATTTCAGTTGCAACTTTTTTAAATTGGGGCAGAAATAAAAAAAAAAAATATAAATATTCTCAAAAAAGGGATTTGACAAACTTTTCCAAATTTTATAAGCTTTTTATTAAAAAAAAAACTATTGAAATTAACTCGTATTATGCCACTGTGCGACACCAAAGAGCAGTATCTGTTATTTTATCTGTCAAGTGTGACCTTAACTTAAAAATCTGTGATTTATTTTAGGGCAAGCCCTATAGATATAAAAAATAATTTTTGTATTCTTTTATTTTTTGATCTATACCACCAGTATATTAAAAAAAGCTCCTTTCTAATTTATTTGCTAAAAAATCTGTCGCCGTTCACACCAGTTTTCTCGTATATACTACAATATGTTTTTATGAACCTACCATAAAAAAAACTTTTGCAAACTTCTAAATCCAAGAAAAATCTTGCAACTGTGTCAACAGATCCGAAAAAAACTTGAAAACAGATTTATTTCAGCAAATCCACAAGCTAAGTGAATTGGAGTTTCGTTGCTGCGAAAAAATTAATATCCCGAGAGAACATAATTTATTTATTCTGTTAGAGAGACGCAGTTTCTTTTGAATTTTTGCGATAAAATAAAAAACAGAATAATCTGTTTACTTTGGAAACTAGATAACTAAAATTTTTTTAGTAAATCTGGTTTAACAGGGTTTTTTATGCTATATTTTGTGTGCTTTCCAAATTGCATAATTGGATTATTTTTATACGTATGATCATCTATTCATTGGTCACATTTAAATGGCTTTTACATTTTAACATCATTTGCGGTACAAAAAATATTTTTTGTCTATAAAGGGGTCATAGTCTAAAAACTGAATTAGAGATGACCTTAACCCGTCTGCTTACTGGATAGAAATTATTTTTTTTTCAAATACAATTCTTATTTTTTTTTCACAAGACAGTACTAATATATACTATTTTTTTTTTAAATAACCTTTAGAAATTTTTAAGTAAAATAAAGAAATTATATTATATATATTATATATATATATATATATATATATATATATATATATATATATATATATATATATATATATATATATATATATATATATATATATATATATATATATATATATATATATATATATATATATATATATATATATATATATATATACCGGGTGACAATAAAAATTTGGGAAACACGCTGCCGTTACATTAATTTTCAACATAAATATTTAATATTTGGAGATGTTAAATAAGGTTATTAAGCACATGTTTTGAAAATTATTTGACTCGGTACCACTTCCGGTTTAGGCAGAAGTGGTACCAACTATTATTTTTAATAGAACCCTGTTATTTTTTTACTATTCGATAGAGCTTGAAATTCCTTTTCAGTGATATATCACAAGTTGCAATTTTCTTTCAAAATGGCGGCGTAGGAACCATTTTAAAATATCACTAAAGGGTAATTTAAGCTCTATAAAAAGGGTTCTATTAAAATTTACAATTTGGTGAACTTCTGTCTAAACCGGAAGTAGTACCATGTCAAATAATCCCGGTCAAAACATGTGCTTAATAACCTCATACATCCCCAAATTTTAAAATTTCTATGTTGAAAATTAATGTGGGAGGGTGTTTAATTTTCATTGTCACGGTGTGACATTTTCATTTAAAATGGCGGCGCTATAAGGAATTTGGGGAAAAACCTAAAATCCGCCATATTGCTTACAAGACAAAAAAATTTGAAACTGTCAAGGTAGCGATGTGATCAAAATAAAAAAAAAATTTAAAATCAGGTTCAGTATTAAAAATATACCTATATTATTGGCTTTCAATGAAAACGAATTTTCCATGATGTTCTGCAAGCTACTATCGGTTTAGTAACAAATTAAAATTACAGCTATTTCATAGAAACTCCCAATTGTCGCAAGAAAATAAGAAGGCTATGAAAATTCAGGATGTTTTTTAAAAGGCATTTATTTGAAAAGTATAGTAGGCTGTGGAAAACAAATGAAAGTCAATTCTTAAACGTAGCCATTATTATTTAGTTATTTGACGTTTGACAATCTTCGTTTCACTTAAATTTATTTTCACTTATTCCTATTCCATAATAAAGGTAAACTGCAGTATTTTTTACTATGAGTTTTACAAGAAACGAGCAAGTTACATGCTATTAATATTCGGCGAATGCAGAAAAAAATCTAGACATGTTTGCGTTGACGCTCGCGATATCCCAATAGAAGACATCCAAGTTATTCATACTTTTTTTTTAAGTTAGAGGCAAAGTTTAGAAATGAAGTTGTCAATGGTGATGAAGAGAACTCTTTCGTAGTAAGTGAAGTAGCGGAGATAAATGTTTTGGCATATGTTCACTTTGATCCAACCTTTTCTATAGGCAACTAGAACAAGCAACAAATGAATGTGAATCAGCTAGGCAGATTTTGCGAAACATAGATTCCGCTCATATAAATACCCGGTACACCATCACTTATATGAAAATGATTTTCCCAGAAGATTGGCCACTGTAACTGGTTTCGTGCTTTAGCTTCAAGAAGACGAAATTTTCATTATCATATTTTATGGTCTGATGAATCGCGTTTCACAAATCTTGGGTTATTTAAAAAAAATAATACACGCTACTGGGCAACTGAAAATCCACGTTTGATAAGAGATGGGGCCTTTCAGGAACGTTTTGGAGTGAACGTTGGCTTGGAGTTCTGGGAACCCGCATAGTTGGTCCTATATTTTTTTATGAACCCTTAAATGGGGAGATTATCTCAACTTTCTGCAAACTCAAATAGAAAAAATTTTCTAGATGTTTTGCCCCTGGCTGACAATAGGGATGTTGTTTTTCAACAAGATGGGGCGCCCGCCCACAACAGCAGAGAAGTTACAAGATATTTAACGGATAGATTCGGGAATCGTTGGTTAGGAACAAATGGTCCTATTAGGTGGCCTGCACGGTCACCCGACTTAACTATTTTAGACTTTTCATTTGGGGCTCCGAAGGGGAGAAGGTTTATGTCACGCCTCCTATAAATCTGTTAGATTTAGAACAGCGAATAACGGCAGCAATTAACACCTTATCTGAAGATTTTTTAAACAATGGGCATACAGAAACCATAAGAAGGGTCAATAAATGCTATGAAAATAATGGAAGGCGCATTGAACTGTATTAGCTTTAATATGAAAGTTTAATAGTTCTTAGTTCTTAATTTTGTAATAAATTGTAATAATAGCTAACCCAAACTAGAAAAAGGCGGGCAAAATAAGTAGAATAGGGTAGGGGATAATATTAATAATTTCAGTTTGTAATAATCAAAGGCTTTTTGGGCAGTCTGTTAATATAAAATAGAAAATAAAAATTTTTTTTTAATACTTTGCTGAAATTGTATTTTTTTTTATTTTGGTCAAATCGCCACCTTAACAGTTTTTTTTTTTGGCTTGTAATCAATATGGCGGATTTTAGATTATTCACAAATTCTTGATAGCGGCGCCATTTTAAAATGAAAATGTCACACCCCTGACAATGAAAATTGGAACACCCCTGCCCTTACATTAATTTTCAACATAGAAATTTAATATTTGGGGATTTTTAAAAAGAGGTTATCAAGCAGATGTTTTTATGCATTATTTGAATGGTACTACTTCCGGTTTAGACGAAGTTGTACCAACGTATTAATTTTTAACAGAACCCTGTATTCGATAGGGCTTAAAATTACCTTTTTAGTGATATTTTTAAAAAATGGTTCGTACGCCGCCTTTTTAAAAAAACAAATGACAACTTATGATATATCATTGAAAAGGGAATTTTCAGCTCTCCTTAATAGCAAAAAAAAATATCCTCTTTCTATTTAAAAAAATCCAGAAATTGCACATATAAAAGTGACATTTGAAGAAAAACAAAAATGCTTACAGTTTATTCAAAAAAAAAATTTGAACAACCCTTGTTAGGACAAGGTTTAATAAACTTTTATTTATTTGTTTAACAAAAGTTTATCGATTGCGCCATATTGTCGCCATATTGGATTTTATAAAAATAGTTCCCGCCGCCATTTTAAAAGAAAATTGCAACTTGTGATATATACACTAAAAAGGGGGAATTTCAAGCTCTATCGAATATAAAAATATATAATTTATTAAAAATAATAAGTTGGTACCACTTCTGCCTAAACCGGAAGTGGTCCAGTCAAATATAAAAAACATTTTATACCTTATTTAAATCCCCAAAAAATAATATTTAAAAGTTGAAAAATTAATATAAGGAGCTTTTAATTTTCATTGTACCGGTACATATATATATATATATATATATATATATATATATATATATATATATATATATATATATATATATATATATATATATATATTTTTTAACCTTCTTATATATATATATATATATATATTATATATATTTTATATATATATATATATATATATATATATATATATATATATATATATATATATATATATATATATATATATATATATATATATATATATATATATATATATATATATATATATATATATATATATATATATATATATTAAAAATATATATATATTATATATATATATATTTATATATATATATATATATATATATATATATATATATATATATATATATATATATATATATATATATATATATATATATATATATATATATATATATATATATATTTTTTCGGGTTTGTTCTATTTCAGTTTCTCTGTTCCTTTATGGGGTGGGTCGGTATAATACAAAAGTACCGAAAAATCCTATTTTACTTTTTATAAAAAAAACCCAGACAGTGACCATTTTTTAAATTATTAATAAGTTAAAAAACAACTTCTCTCTCTGTATAGCTACCCCTGCCCCGTTAAAAATTTTTTAATTCAATAGCACCTTGTGACACTTTTTCAAAAGCTATTTTAAAATGCTGCTAAAACGATGCTATGAAAAAGCAAAAACAGTATCATAGGGTGCTACTGCATTTAAACTGTTTTAAGGGAGACAAGGGTAGCTATAAAGTCGAGGTTTTAACTTACTAGTAATTTCATAATTTGATATTTTTTTTAAAAAAAATACGATTTTTTCCAAAAAAATTTTAAAAGTATTAATTAGTTTTACTTCAAATTTTTTTCAACCAACAAAACATCATTTCTTATAGATTTTCCAGAGAGATGGCATGTAAAATTTTTAAGTAAGTGGGGAGGGGCTTAACCAGTTGGTTAAGTGTTAAAAAATACGTTATTTATATTCCTCCGATCTTATAAAAACGGATTTTTTTTTTTTTTGATATTTTTCTGAATTAAGAAAATATCATAAATATATACATCAATATTTACATATTTTATTAATTTACATTGGCATGCATACCTTCAACTAATTTTTTACTTTTTAAATTCATAATAAAGCTGATAGAAATTTCTTAAACTCGTTTTCGTTTTACATTTTTTTGGCTTTATACTTTTAAAAAATATTATTTTTTTTAGTAAGTAGATTAGTGTAAGCAATAAAATAAAATAATGTTAAGTAAAAGTTATTGAGGTTATGTTTTTATTTAGCTATTATAGTTGATAAAAATAGTTTTTATCCGTTTAGTAAATGGTTAAAGAGTTGCTTCAATTCGAATACCAAACTGTCAAAAAATAGAAAATAAAAACCTTACTGCCCAGTCACATTTTTTAAACGACGTGATCTAGCAGAAAGGTTAAAATAAGAAAGTTAAGCACCCTTAAAAAAGATAAGGTATCGTTTGAATTATAAAAAAAATCAACATTTTTAGCAAATTTAACATAAAAATGTATCTTGCCCACACGATGTTACCAATGGTATCATAGTGTGGCTTAAATTTTAAATTTACCCTTTCTAAGGTGAAAATGTGAGATTTTATTTAAAATTTTACTTTTAATTTTAATTTATTAATGTAATAGTTTGTTGATCTCGCGTTCATATGTAAGCTCTAAATGTTTGACGAATAGCACTGCTAATCGTTTTTCCGGAAGCACTTTGATAGGATACTCACTTTCAAAGTTTCTTTATTTCCTGCTTACCATTAAGGTTTAAATTATTTAGTTTTGTTTAAATAATAATAGTAAAAATATAGATAACGTTTAAATAGGCTGTAAAGTATCATACATCTTTTAAACAAACTATTATAGGATTTATTAAATTAATATGAGGAGGACCACAAGCTAATTTACCCGGAAACAGTTCACTGAGGCCTAAAACCCAAGAAATAAAACATTGTGGTTATCTAAAATTAAGGTTAGGCAAGTCTATTAATCCTAGTCCCAAAAATTTAAAGGTTTAGAGGGAAAATAGCACATTTCATAATTTAATCACTCTAGGGATGTAGAAACGGACAACTGATAGCTTTTGAGAATAAACTTTAAAAATATAATGATAGTCGCACTTCGTGCTGCCCTATTAAAAAAAAGTAGAAGAAGTATATTAAGTAAATTTTTAGATGCATTGTAAATAAAAGAAAAATAGTAGCCCTGTAGCTGCTAGGTTGTGAGATTAGAATAATTATCAAGAT
Organism: Listronotus oregonensis; assembly: GCA_019359885.1. Lineage (NCBI taxonomy): Eukaryota > Metazoa > Arthropoda > Insecta > Coleoptera > Curculionidae > Listronotus > Listronotus oregonensis. The sequence continues at coordinate 7,779 of JAHBCN010003767.1, read as the reverse complement.
AAATGACTTGTCTTTGGATGAAACACAGAGTGTGCACGTTAAAAAAGAATAAATATTTACTGACCAGGAGCAAAAGTTCAGCAGCCCGCTGTAACTATGAAGAAAATGGATGGTATGTATTATGCTTCTTAGTTTACTTATTAAAGGAACGCTAACAAAACTTGATATTTGTTTGTTTTGTAAAACTTTGTATATGCAGGGTATATTATAATAATATTATGGATTTTTCTTTATTCCAACGACCATTGTGAAAACCTCCAACAGCTTTACAGTCATCCATATTTCACTTTTTTTGCGTTCTGTTTTAAGTATTCCAGCTAATTCCAAACTCTACAATCTAATTTCACATTACTATAAAATGCGACAGAACTTTTCGTAAACTTTAGATATAAGTCGACCGCCTTACTTCTTTAAAATACATTAATTCAATAATTTTTTAAAGCAATTTAATTCTACTTATTTATTTATTAGCAATAGTTACCATAGTTCCATTTTATCTTTTATTCAATTATGGGTAAAAAGGTGAAAACGACGATTTGTTTTTATATAAAGAGTAAGGAAACAATAAATATAATTCAGTGTTAAAAAAAACTATAATGTAAAAAACATATTGCTTAAATTAAAGGGTCCTGGTGCGAGTAAAAGTAAAAATGGGAATTATGTTGTAAGAAAGAATTTAAATGGTTGCCAATGCTAAGCCCTATAATTTCTCAGCATGTATTCGGCAAAAGCATAAATTATCTATCATTAATAACAGATATACGACGCGTAAAAGAAAAAGTTTAGATTTAAAAGCAAATACTTGGCCAAAGGCGATATGTATGCCAAAAGCAACAATTTTAAATTTTTCTGGAACATTTTTTTAATTTTTTTATCTTTGTGACAGCTCACGAAGGCTTTTTCATATACAGATATAATATATGCTAGACATATACATATACATACATGCTTCTAAGTACCAGAGTACCGTAAGTGCCGGGTTTTCCGATATTAAAGCCATCTTTTTCCCAGTTCCGTCAACGCTGTCCAAGCATTGAAACATGCAAATATTGCATTTCACAGCACCTTTTAGACAACGCGGTAGTGCCACCACGGACGTCATTTTTAAATAACTACTACCCCGGCGGGGAATCGAACCCGGATCGCCGGCGCGGCGAGCCGAGACTCTGACCACTACGCTACCGGAGAGACAATAAAATCAGGTATTTGTAACAAAAAAACATGCTCCTATTATAAAATATCAAAGAAAGTAGAATAAACTTAGGTGCAATTTCGAGACAACATTTTTTATATCATCCAGCTCCAAGGATTTTTCAATGTTAAGAAAACCACTAAAGCAAACCTACTCTGCTTAAATACAAATAAATGCATGGTAATTTAAATTGTTAAACCAACCAAGTATACTAAAACCATTAAGTACCTATAAAGAAAAAATATATATTTTTAAATAAAAACTTATTTATACCAGCCTATTAAAGCTACATTGTGAATCATTTATTAAAAATACAAACATTATTTGGGGTGTATTTTACTATCATAGTTAAATAAATTATGTAATTTAATTATGCAAGTTATGTTATTTATTTAATTCTAAATTAGGTTAACCAAGTTTACATAAACCTTTTCATTGCTTAATTATTTATAAAAGAAAAATAATTATTGTTTAACTATTTACACACGTACTCCATAAATTTGCAATTTAATATAAAATTTTTTACGATTATATTAAAATAAATTATGAAATTTAATTATAGAAGATATGTCAATCATATAAACCTGAATTATGGTAACTAGGTTTACATAAAACTGATTATGTAATAAAAAATATTATTTTATTTCTTATAAAAGTACACAAAATATTATAGTCCTAGCTGTTTAAACATGTAAACCATATTTGCAATTTAATATCGATGATTATACAATCATACTTAACTAATAATTAATAATGAATTTTATTTATGTGAGATATGACACTCATATAATTGTAAATAAGGTTAAACGAGTAATGTAATAGAAATTATTTTTTAAATTTTCGGAAATTATATAAAAGTAGCACTAAAATATTAATTTCCTAGCTGTTTAAACACGCACTTTAGAAACTTGCAATGTATTATCAAAAATTATCATAATATCCTAAATTGTAAAAATTAATTATATAAATATGGGGTTCATATAATCCTAAATTATGTTAACTCGGTGTACATAAACCTACATATGTAATAAAACTTATTATTTCGATTTGTTTAAAAGAAGCACTATAGTATTAATATTTTAGCTGTAAATACGTACCTTATAAATTTGTAATTTAATACCGAAAAATCTTCAATCAATCATAATCAATTAAATTGTGAAATTAAATTATGTAAGATATGTGATTCATATAATCCTAAACTATGTTAAAGAGGTATACATAAACCTAATTATGTAATAAAAACTATTATCTTAATTTTATAAAAAAAGCACTGTAAAAATAATTTTCTAGCTGTTTAAACACGTACTCCATAAATTTGCAATTTAATACCGAAGATGGTGCATTAAAGAAAACTATAATGAGCAAACAATGTATGTTGACTTTCTATCATCTTTGTGCTTTAAAAATAAAACTACAGATAACAAATTACTTTGAACTAGCTTGACACAGCCTCTAATATAACCAAAAAAGAAACTTTGGGATTATTTTTGATCGATAATCGCTATTTATGTTATAAGTATATTATAAGTATACTATTTAAATTTGTCCATCTTCACCTTCAAGCCTGTAAAGTATAATTGGTATCACTATTGTGAACTACAAGAAAAAGAATTCAGCATGGTTTTATTAAAATTAGGATTTATAAAAACAACATTGCATAAAAGTCAAGGAAATGTTTTTATTTCACAGTCACCTAAACAAGATGCGTTACGAACTCATGGCAATCACGATTACTTTTAGATAGCAATTAAATTATTTCTAAACATTTTTTTAAACAAAATATAAATAGGTGACCGTAACGAAAGTTCGGGGATCCGGGGGTGAACAGTTCTTAAGTGGCATCAATGTAATCCATTGAACTATAATAAAATATTTGGGGTCACTATTTTGTCAGGAAGATTTGCTTATGAAAGTTTGCACGTTACAGAGTTACCGATGTTATAAATAATTATTAGTCCTACGTATAATTGTTACTTGGGTAAATAGTTAGGGATTTGAGAGACCACTAATTGGCTACCTGGTTTGGGGTGTGATTACGAAACTAAGGGGGTTGGGTAATATACTTTATACAAAGTCCTGCAAATTATTAAAGTCATCCTATAATTCACAGGCTTCCAGTTTTCCTAAGTTTAAGTACCCAGTATGGTATAGCTACCAATTAAAAGTGCATGTGGTATAGCTACTTGGTCACGCTAATTTGGAATTTGTTTTTTCTTTCAGATATTACGAATTTAGGTAAATTTTAACTTTTTCTATTTGGTTTAAATTAAATAGATTGCATTCTTTGAAAAAAGCCTATAATTTGGTATAACAAAATTGGTTAATTATTTTTTAAATACGTATAAATTTAGTTTTTTATCGATTAAACAGGTGGGGTAAATTCTTGACTTTGTCTCATTCAAAACTCCTAAAATTCTGTGAACCTATCGTTTCGGACTAACAAACCTTTTTAATCTGTAGTTTTATGTTTAATACTACCAGAATATAAGATTGTATTAAATTTTGTAAAATATTAGTTATCTCTTTTCGAAAATCTCATATAATAAAACCCTAAAACAAATCTAAAGTCTTGGCTTAATTATTCTTTATTTGAAGTACTTTTAATAAAAATTATTTATTTTATATTGCAATGATTAAATATCTGTTTTCATTTTCAGATATCAAACTAGACCTAGCCATAAAATTTGTACATAATATTTTATTAAAATTTTTCATCAGTTTCTGTTTTACCACCGACCAGTTAAGTGCACGGGATAAAAAAAAACTACATAGTTTTTTTCTAAAAGGCGGTTAAAGGAGTCGTATCTACTGCTTTTGCCTTCGGGGATCAAGGAGAGACTCATGCCAAACGATGGAGTCCTTCTTCTGGGGCTAAGCGCTGTGAGCAAAGAGTCCTATACCTGGCCCTTTCTGTTCTTGGGGGCCCACGAAGGATGACAGAAAATGGATATACGTAATACCAGTAGCAGACCTTGGTCGGATCACTTTTGTACCTTAAACAGTTTAACATAACATTCAAAAAATTTTAAAATTTTAAAAATTACAAAAGTTTGGGAATTTCTGGGGTGTTATTTTAAATAAGTACTACCTTAAAATGTCTCTCCGGCTGGGAATCGAACCCGGATCGCCGGGGTGGCGAGCCGAAACTCTGACCAGTACGCTACCGGAGAGAAAGGGGGCAAAAAATCTTTTTTTTGTTAGCTATAGTGAAAATATTGTTCAGGACACCGAAAAAATAAGCCTTTTAAAAGGACAGCTCTTAATTGTAATGTTAAGAGGTCTCTCATCGCGACAACACGAGAATTTTTAACTGATAGTACTGTTATAAAAATCAGTACATTTTCTTGTAGAAAATTAAACGATCTACAAAAGAGGTCTGATATGATTTTTTGCTAAGTTAGTTGTAGGGATACAGAGCCCGCAACCTAGAGGTTCCACCGACAAAGCCTGGAAAAGCTCACGCTGCTTGCAGCGTCACTCTGGAAAAGGGAGAGCTGGCAAATTGATTCCATTTGGACAGCGCTGAGCGAAAGCAATTCGGATAATCGGAAACGGATGAATTGCTAGCTGAATAAAAATATTAGATTGGATTAGAAAATTTGTCATCCATCACCCTAAACGGTTTAGTTAAAATATTAACCATTGGGAAGAGATTTTACCAGCCGGCCATCGCCTTTGCGACTGTTAAAATATCTGTATAAATGGCTGAAGCTGGAATTTGTGCATTATGAAATTCTATTCTAAAATGGTTTGTTTTTTTTTGTTCATCGTAAAAATCTACATGATTTGTAATTTTTTATATAGCGCAGAGAATGTATCCTCTGGTGTACTATAGAAATCGGGAAAGTCTTGATTTAAATATATTTATTTTTGGTTGATTGACTGTTTGTAGATAAAGTTTTGGTATAGAAGATTGATTGTGTGAGCCCCCTTGACTGCTTTTTTTTGTTTGGTTGTTTTATTTATCATATCTTTAATCTACATAACATTCTTAATTAGCAACACATTTTAAAGTCTCTAAATTCTAAGAAAGATTTTATTACTTCTGTACGATTAAACGTCACCTCTGTTACAAACTATAGCTCATATAAAATCGATATCATAAAAATAGAATCCCGATTCTGGCTTTATACGATAAAGTTAAAATGTGATTTTTATGAGAATTTAGTAACACATTTGGGCGAAGAACGTTCGGTATAAAACTCGGACCTAAAATATTTATCTCTTTTCCTTCGTGTTCTACCTATATTTTTAAGCTTACATTGTAAGTTGATGTATCTGAGACTGAATAAGAAATGGTTTTAAAATAGTAAAAATGCATTTATTGATTTGGTAATTAAACCGTATAAGGTTTTCCCTAGATTATTTGATGTATTATAATATTTCCATTCTTAGGTTACCTCTTACTTGTGTTTAATAATAAGTAATTATAAAAAAGATCTGGAGCTAAGTTTGTGAAACACATTTTGCAACCTGGAAGCTATTTTTTATAGCCATAAGTGCAAAACATTTCTTCTAAATTTAAACAGTAAATTTCCCTTTTAATCGTGACAACACCGCTTGAATAAATTTAAATAATTCCTAAAAATTTATTTACCGATCTAAAAACAACGAAACAAAGGAAACCGCTATGCAACGCTAACACATCGACATGCTTCGTGAGCTGCGCGGAAAGGGGTAGCAGCGTCGTCAGAGTACGTCACGCGCCCTCAAGTAAATAGACTAATAAAATGGGTCGCATCGAAGGCTGTACGGCGGCAGAGGGACGTCAAAGCGCTAACAATGCAGTAAGATTTCTGACTTCAAATAAGAAGTGTCTAAAATTTGTTTTCGCATTTAGAGCAAGTTACCAAAATATTCTATTTAAATAATTTGCTGGAATGTCAGTTTCCATTGTAGCTAATGCTACTTTCTCCGTGTTGCACCAGAAAATTGGCTATCATATCTTTCCTCTGTAACTAAGTAAAATCATATGGTTTTGCCCGAAGTGTACATTTTTTAGGTAAGTAAAGTTACTTAAGTTTTTTTTTGTGTTGAATTTAATTTGACACGTTTACGTAAAGTTCAAAGGTAAAGCATGAGTTAGCTGAAGTAAATAATAAAAGTGATTTGTAAATGGTGGGTTTTGGAGATTAGCAGAGAGTTAAGGTAATATCTGGACTTATTGATAAGATAGTTCGTCAATAATTAATACCGGGTGTCCCAAAAACTGTAAATAATTTCTAACTTTGACTTGCTTTCTAAGTTTTATAGTAATAAAAAACAATACCAAATTGTGTAGTAACGATGATAGACTCACGCCCTAGAGACTCCGGAAGGCGTTTCGGTTTTTCAGTGAAATTTAAAGAAATTTCTTGCTAATTTTAAGTAAATTATTTGTCGATTTTTTCAGTAAATTTTGTTGTTTTTTTCTCTTACATTTTTTATAAATTAAGCTTTGATAAATTTGATGAACAGCTAATATTGTAACTAGATAATAAGTTACGTTTAATTTTTCTAACCTTTTGACAAATAAATTAAAGCTATCAGTGCCTAGAGAACGAGTAAAATTAAACCTTTTTCTTTTTTTTAATATATTTTTTAATGTAAACAAAAATTTTAAAAGGTTTGTCAAGGGAAAATTTTTGCCTCTTAAAAACTATAAAGTATAAACAAAAATTGAGTTGCTGAAAGGTCTCATTGGCGTATCACAAGAATTTTGTGGTTTAATAAATCATAATTTTTTGTAAATAAAACTTGTATATATTTATTCTATTCTAGTGCCTTATTTAGCAATAGTCATTCTGTCTTTAATCTCAAATTTGCACCTATGGGTTGCAGTTCATATGTAGCCGATAGCAAAGTTTGTCGGCAACTACTCATAGTGCGGAGGCGTACCGGTTAACGTTTTCCCGCTAGTTTAAATGATTCGAGTAGCTTATACCTAATTCCGGTAGAAAAAATTGTAATGTTTGGTTTAAAAAACATACATCCTCTAATTTGTTCTATAAATAAAAGTCAAATTTGGCAAGACACTTTATAATGTCAGGTCATTTATTTGCAGATGTTAAAAATCTATAAAACTTATATACCGCACTGGAAAGTTGAAATCTTAACATCTTATAGTCAATTTAAATTTACAAACAAAATAAAAACATTCCCCAAAATTTTCTAAATTTCCGGACGGACATTAATAATTCCAGATTGTTTATGGTTTTTTAAAGATCGCTAATGTACTATTATAAACAAGTGCAGATCATTTGTACACTTCTCTCTGTACTTTAAGTTTCAAAATGTAGTAAAACTACGTAACTGTAGTTATATTTTTTTATATAAAACTACAGTAATAGAAATAGTATATTATTATAAAAGTTTAAGTGGCTCTTAAGGTCTTTATAACACGCGCGATTTTAGAGCAACTTATCCACAAATACATTACGCCATTTTGCTTTTAAAATATTTGTTATAGTAATATTTTATTTGACGTTATGAAGTACTCATGTCAAATCAATATTTTTTTCTTTAAAATGCCTGACATATGCCAAAATTCGAGGTTAAAGGTTGGAAATGTCATCTTAGACTTCATATTTCTCGTATTGTTATTGATG
>JAHBCN010003766.1:0-71266 GCA_019359885.1 Listronotus oregonensis | reverse complement strand
CAGATACAGATTTCCATTGTCTAAAATTACAAAACCAATAATAGCTTCTATTTTTTTAAGTGTTTAGTGTATTCTGCAAGATTGCGATCATTTTACATAACTACTTAAGTACTATTTTCTTATAACCAACATTTTTTTTAGCAAATTCTACCTCCAATTCGAACTTTTAATTTATTATTACAGTTAATTGATATTCACAGAAAATTGACAATATTTTTTCTTCTGGCCAAACGACTTATTCAACAAAAAATGCTTAAGAGTTAAAAATAAATTTATACATGATTCCTAATACATTAAAAAAATCAGAAAAAATGTTTACTGATGATGTCACATTCTTAAATTTCCAATTTATTGACGTTTTATACCACCGAAAAAATTTTATTTGATAGTATCACACTATGTAGCAAAAACATAATTAATTTAATTTAAGAAAAAAAAACAATATTTTTGAAATATTTGACGCTCACCACCAGTTAAACAAAAGCAATTTCAGATATAAAGGTTGGCTTAAATCGACATATTCTGACGTCATCGTCAGGAGTTTATTATACAATTTTTATGCACCTATTTTCAAAATACCTTGTACCTAGATTGGATAAGTTCAAAAAACTTTTTCTTCATCTGATAATTCACTTTTTTCCAACAAAATATTATTTACAAAATAATTTATAAATAAAAATTCGAGGAATTTTTCGCATGATGTACGGGTTAAATGTATTTATAGCTTCTAACAAACTTGCTAAAATTTATCGTATTTATACCAAAAATCAACAAGTTACCGTCAAAATAAACAGCTTTTATAATAAATGAAGCAACGCTAATAAGAACGCAACATATTTTAGTTTCCCAAAAAAAAAAAAACGCAAAAAGGTGCGTTTGGATTATATTTTAATTGTACACTACTGACACTTGACATCTTAAAAACAATAAAATCCTTTTTAGTTGTCTTTTTTAAACAAGGATTTTTATAGATATAAATTAATATTAAAAATGATGAATTTTAAAGACATGATATTTTTTCTAAAAAAATTAAATTTAAAAAAACAAAATATGAATTGTGTGTATGGATTTTTAAAACAAAAACCTGAAAATTCAGTTCTTTTGGGTTTTATACTATGTTACACCCTACACACGATTTTATAACTATATATTTTTTAAATAAACAATTTTAACTATAATGTAAAGGGTTTTTCGACAGGGACTGAATTGAACCATATCTATGGATTTTCCTATTTATTTTTCCTGCAAAAACTGAAAGAATTATTAAGAAAATAATTTAAATTGACACAAAAGAGAAACAATATAAAATTAACATTTTCTTAATGGTTCGTTTTTGTGCGCGTCTCTTTTTACTTCGATACGTTTTAATAAAGTGAATTTCTTATTTATTTTAAGTAACCACATAATTAATTTAACCTTATTTTAATCGAAGTAATAATCACTAAACTTTGACAGAAAATTGATTGTGTTCTGACATTTCAGGTATTAGCTGTCCCATTTTTCCTTATTCTAATTTAACTAAACTTTATAGAATAAATCCTTTTCTTACTAGAAAAACACGAAACCTTTAATTATTATCGTTTTAAAAAATCGACGTTTTTAGAACACAAAAACACAAGAGGGTATTTTTTTTAATATAATGAAAGCCCCAAATATGGCTCTGTTAGTCCACGCTGGATCACCCTGTACTTAATGTACGGGGTTTTCATTTATATTTTTACATCCACGTACAATGATAACCAAAAAGGATAGAAAAAGACTTCTTGTATCAAAGTTACTTAGTTTTTTATCTATTAACTTTTGAGCACAACGAAAAAATTAAATGACATTAAAAAGCTAATAAAAATAAACAAGTTCAACTTTTTTTAAATAGAACATTATGTTTATTCTTATTTAAAATGAAAGGTCTGTTCTTTTTAAAAATATGGAGTTTGCTGGCATTTTATTCAGCCGTTTTAAAAATATTTAAGTTTTAATTAAAAATTCAAATGATAGTAAAAATCAGCATTGCCTTGAAAAACAAACGATTTGATTTGTTTGTACGTTTTGACAGCACCTTGCAAGTAAGCTGTGACCTTGCCACGTATTGATATAACATTAAAAATTACATTTTCTTTAAAATGAAATAAAAAACCAGCTTGAAGATATCCCTCTTCAGCAATACAGAAGCCTTATCTAGCTTCAGGACGGGGCACCCCCACACAATGTTGCACCAGTCAGTATCTCATCGAGAAATATGGTTTTTGGATAGGAAGGTAGGGCACTTTTAGATGGCCGCCCGAATAGTCCCGATTTTAATCCTTTGGATCTATTTTTGTAAAGTTACTTAGAAATTCAGTTTTTTATTAAGACAAAAAACTGAAAATGAAATTATATTAGCTAATAGGAATCGGTCCGATTTTGTTTTCAACGCGATCAATCGTAAGTTAGGAAAAATATTTTCAAGTGCAGAAAAATGGTGGAAGTTACGTCGAAAATTTGTAATTTTTAAGATTCTTTAAGTTCAAAATAAATTAAATTATTTGTTTTCCAAGGCAATGCCGATCAATTGAACTTTTATTTAAAAACTTAACTATTTTCTAAACGGCCAAATGAAATTCCGGCAAACTTTATATTAAAAAAAGATAAATATAACTTTTATTCTTAATAAAAATATACAGGGTGTTCCACTGAAAAAAACTTATTCATTTTTCTTAACTTTTTGATGTTCATTTGTTTCTTTCGTTATGCTCAAAAGATAATAGATAAAAAAAACTATGAAACTTTTCTACAAGAAGTTTTTTTTCTATCCTTTTTGGTAACGGTTTAAGGGTGTCAAAATATGAATGAAAATCCTGTAAACTTTTTAAAAAATATTTGTTAATCTTAAGTTAAAAGTATTTTGTTTACATCGCATGCTACACAAAGAGTGTAAAACCTATTTTATAACAATCTCTCGTAAGGAATTTTTTAATGATAGTTACTAATTGTTGTTTAAACTTAAGGCAATTTTAACTAAGATACGACTTATTTGTACCTCAAACAAGTTCTTAATGTTTGCCATCTTGTAAAAGTAGACTTTTCAGTATTGATTAGCTATCAATAAAGACAAAACCCAATTTTAAAACAGTAGTATTTTTTAAAGATGATTTTTAAAAAATGTTAATTGTTATTGATTTAACTTGAGACACTAATAAAGCACCAGTGTATATTTATTTATTTCTTGTTGGAATAATGTTTTACCAACACACATCAATGCTCTGATCAGGAAAACGAGGGAAACGGGAAATTCTTGGCGAGAGAAGAGCCTGCTCTCGTCGCGTCTAAAGCCTTTGAACAAGAGGAAAATCGATTTAAAGGCATCACTAATAAAACGCAATTTCTTTAGTTTTATGATCTCTACGTAAAGTAAATAAGATTGATTTTAAAACAATATGTTTTAAACGAATGCTTAGAGATGTAAGTAATTAGACTTAAAGCAATTTTAGAGAAGAAGGTACTATTTGTCTCTCCGGTAGCGTAGTGGTCAGAGTTTCGGCTCGCCACCCCGGCGATCCGGGTTCGATTCCCAGAGCCGGAGAGACACTTTTAGGTAGTAGTTATTTAAAATAACGTCCGTGGTGGCACTACCGCGTTGTCTAAAAGGTGCTGTGAAATGCAACATTTGCATGTTTCAGTGCTTGGACAACGTTAACGGAACAACTGGGAAGAAATGGGTTAAACACCGGAAAACCCGGCACTCACGGTACTGTGGTACTTAGGTTTATGTATGTATATATAATCTGTAGGATATAATATACATATATAATAATCCTTCGTGAGCTGTCATAAAGATAAAAAAATAAAAAAATACGACCTAAACGTACCTCAAACTGATGCTTAACTTTTGCCATCTTCTTAAAACAGCTTTCTCGATTTAAAGCACTGTCAATTTAGTAGGTACTCTTTAACAGAAAATTGTTCAAACAATAGTTAAAAACACAACTCTTTTAGTTTTCAAAATACGTGTAACATTTTAACACAAAGTAATAAGAGACCAATTTTACAACAATATTCTTTAAGCACCTTTTCTCTCACGTAATACCAAAAACTTGAAAATGGTTTAAAACGAAAAAAATTAGCGACCTTTCTTTAATATTTTGTGTACATAAAGAACGGTATTGTCGGTTGGATACCCTATAGAAAACTAGCGTTACATACAACATAATGGCTCTTAAGGTTGAGTGGGCAGTCGGGGGTCAATTACTGTCTATTTGAGCTTATTATCGTCACCAAGTGATATTTTTGTTCAAATTATTTTACGGTCCGAACAATGAAATATAATGTTTGTTAAGTATGTTTGTTCTGTTGTGATTTCTTTTTAAAATTAAAATTAAAAAAGTCGGGATTAATTATTATTCCTGTTAGTTGGACCATATTAACCAATGTTATGCAATGTATGCTGAGTGACAAAGATAAACACCTTTTTATACACAATATATTTTATTACTTTTACGCTCAAGCGTATAGCAAACAATAGGTAATAAATATTTAGTAGTTCATCCAAATCAGATGATCATATCGAAATTAGGTTTACGAATTGACTTAATTAGGTGGTCTATTTCCTTTTCGACATTCTTTATATACTTCTCCTTTCACCTCTACTACACGAAAAAAAAATGTTAAAAACACCCCCATGAGAACCTAATGTTTTTATCAAATAGTCCATAGTAGATACACATGTGCCTAATTTAAAATAAATTTATACCTTAAATTAAAATGACATCAATTTTCTTAAAAGAAGACTAGGTATTATTGTTTTTGTTATTCCTTATATTAGTATAAGGTGCACATTAGATTTATTTAGAGATCTGATGACTTATAAATCACACGTGACACTGTCTTAAAAAGATAGCACCAGTTTTGTTAACTAAAAAGTATTACATCTTGTTTAAAAAATAATCATTTATTATACTGTTTAAGAACTTACCTTTTTTATAAAAACTAATATAAACCAAAATACTGTTTTTACAAAAAAAAACGCTTTTTATTTTAATAAATAAAAACCATTAAGGGCTGTTAAAAATCTATTTTACCCATTCTGCTAAAACATCTAATATCAAATCCCCGAGAATAATCAAAAATACACAAATTTTTAAATTAGAGTGCATTTACGCTACACCTTAGAGGTCGGGCAAAAGGACGCGGAGACGGTGGGCGGGGACTAACAAACTCCCACTACCAGAATTTTCGTATAGCCGCATTAAAAATATTATATTTTATTTAGGTTCTTTCAAATTCGGTGTATCGATAAGATGTTGTTTCCGATTGCAAGCCTACAGGAGATAAAGTTTTTCGGTAACTATTTTTCACTTAAATTATACACTATTTTAAAGGTAAGGAAATAATTTATGCCTCTGCTGCTGCGGATTTTTGAAATATGAGTCGAGTTAAGAAAAAATAGTATCTAAACATAACCAAATTTAGGGTGACTTTCACTCAAGGAAATATATAAAACTAAATCCAAATTTCAAAAAACTATTACAGCAGAAGCCCAGATTTAAATGTTGGCTTTCATATAGTTTTTGAAAATTATCGATAACTTATACCGTTTTTGAGAAAAACATTATGCCCCGAACCCCAAATTGTATCAATTTCCGCGGCGCGAATAGCTGGCCATACACATACGTTCTTTCATTTTAAAAATCATGGCGTGTTGGAACGTGACGGCTAGCCTGCACGAAAGAATGGCCCGGCAAAAAAAGCGGCATGTGCCATACTCATGCTAAAATTTTCAAATGCTTTAGCACATGATTGCGCGGCGTACGTCGTTTTAAAGGGAAAAACCGTATGTATGTGGTTTTGTTGAGTGTTTTTAAAATGGATAAAAAGAAAAAAAATTGTATTGTTGCATGTGCTGTTATGGCCATGAGAATCTCTAAAAACAATAAGAAAAAACGACGTGTGTGGCGGAAAAAATGGTTGGCTGATAGAGAAAAGTATGGTCACATGTCGCTTTTGAAAGAATTGAGAGAAAATAATCCAGATGACTTTAAAAATTATCTAAGGATGGACGAAAGCACGTTTGATGAACTTCTAAATTTAATGACACCTCATATCACTAAACAAGATACTGCAATGAGACAAAGTATACCTGCCGATGAACGACTAATTGCCACCCTTCGTTTTCTCGCTACTGGACGTACTTATGAAGATCTAAAATTTAGTACAGGAATATCTGCTCAAGCTTTAGGACGCATCATACCCGAAACATGCAAGATTCTGTATGAAGTATTACATAAGGATTATTTAAAGGTAAATATTTATTTTTTTTACTCTAATTTACATTTTAAAAAAAGATGAAAAATTTGACAATAACTGCCCTGCGTTGTTTGGCTCCTGTTGATTTTCCACAAGTGCTACTGTAGGTGAGGTTGCTACTGATGATAAACAACTGGATGATGAAGCACTATTCCCAACGTGCACCTGATGGTCAAAAGTGGCAGGAGGCATTCGTGATGATGACAAACTAATTGGAAATTGTGTTTCAAGCTGGAGAATGGAAGAGTTTTCATTTAACTGATTTAGTGCAGCTTTATGTAATATTTTTGTAATTAGGGTTTCAGCATACATCTTTTAAGTTTCATTTAACTTTTTATGTTTTGTTGCAACAAATCTTCCAAAAGCTGTACTTTCTGAATCTTCATCACAGTTTTTTAATGCGTCCGTGCAAGCCTTCATAAATATTTGCTGCTGCATCTCCTGAGATGTTGCCCTTGTCTTTGCTCTTTTCACAGGTGTTTTAAAAAGCTGTAAAAAAATTAAATATGTTAATTTACTCTAAACCCGCTGTTTACTATGTATTAACAAAAAATTAAAAGTAGTAATGTAATATTTTTCAAAATAAGTATAGAAATAAATTGAAAACAAACTCTTTTTTATTTCAGATGCCGTCAAGTAAAGAAGAGTGGAAAAGTGTTGCTAAAAGCTTTATCTTACGATGGCAAATACCAAACTGTGGAGGCGCCATCGATGGAAAACATATCCGCATAGTTCCACCAACAAATACAGGCTATACTATAACTATAAAAAATTTTACAGTATTGTGTTAATGGCAATTGTGAATGCAAACTATGAGTTCCTGTATATTGATGTTGGAAAAAATGGTGGAGTACTCAACAAACGACGTTTTTTAAATTTAGTTTCACATCGACTTCACTTTGGTGGCTATCAGATGGTTTGTATTTATTGGAGATGAAGCATTTGCTTTACATGATCATATTTTAAAACCATTTCCACAGAGGGATCTGATCCATGCAAGACGTATATTTAATTACAGGTTATCGAGGGGAAGAAATGTTGTTGAGAACGTTTTTGGCTTGATTGCAGCCAGATTTAGAATTTTGCATACTCCAATTAATGTTGCCGTTGACAAAGTTTGTTACTTTATAATTGCTATTTGTGTGCTTCATAACTTTTTAAAGAGAAAGGCAGGATCATATTTAGCTGGGAATGCTTTTGATTCTATAAATGCAACATCTCACGAAATAAATTACAATGCCGAATGGAGAGAAAATAACGATCAACTTTTTGGTTTGCAAACTGTACGTCGCGGTACTTATTTACAGCAAAAGCAAATCGCGATAAATATGTTACCTACTTTAATGGCGTTGGTGCAGTGTCATGGCAAGAAGAAATGCTAAATAAGGGAAGAGCCTAACAATTCTTAAAAAAAAAAGCAAAACAAATTTTGACTGTACAGTTATTTCGTTTACGAGAAATAAAAACTAAATTTTAAAATATATACCTACCGTTTCATTTCCTTAATTTTTTTCCCTCTCCTTTGTAGGGGTAGAATGTTCTTTTTTGTCATTCCCCTTGGAAAAGGCAGCAGATTCACCTTTTTCCGCCTCGTTTGTAGAAATAACATGTGTTTGTTCATCTTCGCTTGGAGAAATTTGGCTATTTTGTGTGTTCTCATCAAGATTGTCATCAGTCGGAGAAGTGGGATTATCGTCTGAGGACAAGGGGCTGTTTACCATACTATCAAAACTTTCTGTACATGTTTCGTGCTCTCGGGTAAACATTAATAAATCAAAATACCAGAGACCTGGTACGTATTGATCATCACTAGAAGCGCCACTTCTCTTAAATTTTTCAAATTTTTTTAGCTCTTTTCAAAACGAGCCCCTCATCGATTGAATTTTTTTAGAAACAAGGTCCCGATCAGCTTTTGGGTCCACCTTGCGATAAAATTACACTAACGCATCATAACCCACATTTTTTAGATTACTATTAACATACTCCTTTGATTTTACCTTCCACAAAGCTGGATGGGATCTATAAATCATTATGAATTCGGTTAAAACTTCTTTGGTGACGTGACGAATATCGGCCATATCAACAATCTAAATTATATATATTTAAAGATTACGTAGTCTACTTGATCCTTGATCTACAAAAAAACTGTCACTCGGTGTGGCGCGTAGATGTGAGTGTGCAGAGTATAAACACAACACGCCACGTACCGCGAAAGCGCGTCTCAAAATTCTTCCCGTTCAATCTTTGCGCGGCGCGATGGTCACTCACACAAATGATTTTCCACGTGTTTTTAGAGATGACAGGATAAACCGCGCGAAAGAACGTATGTGTATGGCCGGCTAATGGACTCTTAAAACCCAGACTTTTTGTTTGCATTCTTTATCCTTTATGTTGTTATTTGGCACACCAAAACGGTATTTGCCAGCTCACTCCTTTCCAGACAGAGCGTTCCGGGGCTTTGTGTGTGGAAAAACTGGATGTCGAGCTCGAAACCCAGAAAAATTCCAAAAATATTCATTTTTTTTTAAATTTTGCTGTCTCTTTAATCGTAAAGGGTACAAACAATGGCGGTCCGACCACGAACTGCTACTGGTATTACGTATAACCACTTTCTGTCAGTACTGTCACTCCCTGCTGAGGGCGCAACCATCTTGCGTCATTAGCAAAAATTCCTCGTGGGCCTCCAAAAACAGAAAGGAAGAGGTATAGGAATATTCATTCACAGCGCTTAGCCCCAGAAGAAGCACTTAATCGTTTGGCATGAGACTCTCCTTGATCCCCGAGGGTTAAAACAGTTGATACGTCTCCTCCATCCGTCTTCCCGGAAAAAACTATGTAGTTTTTTATCATGTGACTTCACTGGTCGGGGGTCAAACAGAAACTGTATACCCAATGTATATTTTGTGGTAGTACATTCTATTTATCTATAGGCCTGTTTATTATTTAGAAATAGTGTATACTGTTTTACACTTTTTTTACACACCCAGTCTTAAAATACACCTTTCATAAGAGCACTTACGTAAAAACAGTGTAAAATAGTGTACACTATTTCTTATAAATTGCTTGCTGCCTCAAGTGTTTTTTGTTTTATTAACGGTCCAGATATTGGAACATTTTTACCTCTTGCTTTGCAGAATCAATTGTAGAAGACTCAAACTACTGCCAATCCTCCCGACTTCGGGAATTTACTCTTTTGTTCTAAATTAACACCTTCTTTAAATATTTGTTTTAGGTCAGCTATATTCCTGACTATTTCACTAGAGTGTATTACACCGGCAATAAAATCGGTATCCAGCTGAAAATATTGCTACCTGGACAAAACCAACGACATGGTATTTCAGCGACAATTTTTTGACATTGTCAAACTGATATTTTTCATTCATAATTTTTGAATTATCGGCAAAAAATGAGTTCAAACAATGAAAACAGATTTGGAAGTAATTCATTTACTGAGATCGAAAAAGCAATTCATAACACGATCCCTTATAACACGGCAAAATCGAAAAAAATCTGCTTGGGAAAAATTTTCCCAATTTCTTGAGAAAGAAATTACAATTTGGAAAAAAAACTTCGCCAGAAGATTTGGCGAAAATTTTAGAAGATTATGGGTATAACATGAAGAAAAAGAAATGGAGAGGACTCGAGTCTAGTATAAAATCCTTGTGGAATACAGTGGCACAGGTGGTGCAAGAAAAATATTTCAAAGAATTTGGCAAAAAAGTGGATCCATTTCAGGACATAACATTTAAATCAGCTCAATTGGCACGAGATGCAAAGCGTCGGCAACTTCAGGCAGGGCCTGAAAAAAGGAAAGTGAGTTCAAAAGCATTTACCACTACAGATCTTTTTTTGGGAATTGGGCAAATGTTACGACGAGGACAATCCAGACGGGTTACAAAAAATATTTTTCCACATTTGTTCCTTTTAACTTGCCGGGGCCCAACGAACCGTTAATTGTAAAAATTTAGTATTTTCAAAAATAACTGGACCTCAAAGGGGAGGTAACTAAATATTTGTTATATTTATTTTGTTTTTAAATTTAATTTTTTTTGGCAACTTCTCTGGAAGGGTTAATTAATCCCATATTTTCGAAAAGGCAGTAAAAAAAGAACCCAAAGAAAACCCGTGTCCAGTCAGATTATATTTGAAATTAATGGAAAAAAAACAACTAATCCCCACTCGACCACAGAGCAATTGTTTTTTAAATATACATCCCAACTGGAAAAAAAGGGGTATGGTACAAAAACATACCTTTGGGCTTAAATACCTTATCAAAGTGGACAAAACAATCTGTGAAAAATTGGCTTAGATACAAAAAAATTTATAATTACCAATCATTCCCATCGATGTTCTGCAATCTCTACTTTAACAAAAAAAGGGTTGGTGGTAAAAAAGCTCCGGACATTCTAGTACCAACTCTTTAAAAACCAAACTTCAGCTAAATCTAACACCACCTAAATTTAATTCTTTGCGACAAAAAAAAAAATGATGCTTGGTCTCTACAGTACTCAGGTCCAGGACAAACTCAATCTGCTGTGGTTGAAAAAAACAGCGCTCAAACTAATAATTATTGTAATTGCACATTTTATATAAATAATTATGTAGTTTTTTGTTTACTTGTTTTTATGGCAATTTTTTTTTAAAAAAATAATTCTGTGTTGTTTATTTTCAAAATCTCCTTTCGTGATATAGTCATGACGAATACCACTCGAAAAAAAAAATGTAGGCAAAAATTTTTCTCAAAGGTTTTTTAAGTTTTTGTTTTTTGGTAATTTCGCTCATAAAAATTTTTTATAAAATCCCTCGCCTAACGGCTCGTGATTTTTTAAAAAATGTCAAAAATGAATCATTTATTTGGGATTTTCCAACCGCAAACTTTTCAGCCAGTTTTCGCGAACCCAAAGCGTACTTTTCACTTTCCGCGGTAAGATCAATTTTTGCCTTTAGTGACAAACCTTTTCGTTTTAGAGACATGATTAAACACTTTTTAATTCCGAACACGATAACTTTATTCTTATCGATTTAAGACACAACTAAAAATATAATGTAAAAATAATCCCCCTATAGCCACTAATCTATTTGAACCTGGCCATAAATATTATTGAAACTTGGTTGTGGCTGTGTGCACGTAAGAATTTAGGGAATGAAGAGACTTTGTATTAAGTCTAAAATACAAAGTCTCTTCATTCCATAAATATTATTGTTGGATATTTTCACCTTTAAAATTTGAACAATACAACATAAAAAATAAAATACAAAATTTGCCCAAACAAATTCCGGCCAATATAAAAACGTTGATTTACCTGAAATAGATTATAAAAATTGAGATTTGTCTGGCCGTGGCTGTTTTATAAGGGTGTCCATTATCTAAGGGTATTTATATACGGAATTTCCTATAAAGTAGATTTTTGTTAGCTTGAAAGTGGCTGATATAAAAGGGTGTCCGTAAACACAAATTTTACTGTATCTATGTTTTTGTAAGTAAAAATACTTTGTGTCTTTCCCTAAAATTATAAAAGTCTTATTCTTCCTATTAGTTCAAGAGCTGGTGAACAATTTTGGGTATATTTTGAAGCACTTTGAAAATTTGTGTAATTGTCTTTAAAGGACCCCAAAACGTAAACGGCTGAAGGGTAGCAGCCCCACACTAACCCTTTTCTTAATTCAACTAATAATAACTAATTACATAGTTTAAAAATAATCTTTAATTGAGGTTTTGGTGTAGGAAGGGACGAGGAGGCGCGAGAGGATGGTGCCGGATTATTGGACGTGTCGGTTAATTGAAGTGCCGGATAAGTGAGATTCTACTGTATTATCATTGAATGGTATATTGAAAGCGGGACAAAAAGTGCAAATGTTTTATGGATGGATTTCGCTAGATATTAAGAAAGTAATCAACACATCATTAATACTTTTAAAAGACTAAATAAAAATATAGTTGCCTATGGACCGTTTAAAAAAATAATGGGTATTTATATAGAAATGGGGCCCCACTGTTGTTTGTTCTACTTGTCAACGAATTTATGAAAAAAATTGTTTGAAACTTTATAAACAATGATTTCTTGATGATTTTTTTATTTAAAAAATTAAAAAATAAATTTTATAGATTTTGACTAAAAATTTGTAGGTCATGGATTAATTGTTCATAATATTTCTATGTTTTTTTCTTGTTGCGCATTAAAAATATAATAACTTTAATTATTTTTTTCATATCAATTTTTTTAATTTTCTTTTTAAAAAAAAAAATGAAATTAAAAAATTTATAGTTTTGGTTAGTTCTGGTTAGTTTTTTTTCTTTAAATGTTCTACTCGTCATTAGATTTAAAATTTTTGAATTTTTTAAATACTGTAAAATTTGTAAAAATCGTAAAAATTGAGTAATCATTTTTTTAATTGTTCGTCTTTTGACACATAACAAGGAAAAAATAGGTAAATGTTGCAAAATATTATCGGATAACCCTTAAATTTGCGATCAAAAGTCTAAATTTTGAATCTTTGAATTTTCAATGGCAAAAATAATTATAAATCGGTTGTTTATCGATCATTAAACAATTTTTATCATAAATTCTATGAAGAGTAGAATAAAATGAAAAAAAAAAACTCGCTGATATATCAATTTTTTGATTTTTTATGGCCAAAAAACAGTGGAGCCTCACTTTTATTTTATTACCAAATAATAAACCAATAAATAACTAATAAAATAATAAAAAATATTACCAATTTTTACAAAAATTATATAATGTTACACAAGGAGTACAAAATTTAAATATTATGCTAAGGTTTTTTTTATAAAAACTTTTTTTTTCAATAAGTATATAGTATATAGCATCAATGATAAGGTAATTTTATTTTTAAACGAATAGTAAATTTATATATTAAAAAAAATATTTTGAAAATCCATCGATAAGGCCTCGTACAGATACCAAAACCGGATATTTTCTTTAAACCTTTTTTATTAATAATATGGCGTTTTAAGTATTTAATAATTTCAGGTTTTCTTAGGATGTTGATTAAAGAATTTTATTAAAAAATCAATGGTATACTTAATCCTAAATGACAGTACAATAGGACAAATATTTGATTTTAGTAATAATCAATCTGTGTCAACTATTTCATTACTATAGATTTTTAAAAACAAATATTAGATTAAAGACAATGTTAAAATTATCTGCGTAAGAAATATCTAAAGTAATTACGTATAAATGAAAGAAAGGAATTTCCGTTTTTACCTAATTTTTGTTTATGAATCAAGATAACGACTAAGATTAGATTTTTTTGACTAACGGATATCCGCTTCTATGTTACAAAATATTTTACAGAAAAATATTATGTTTCGTTATCTGATTTGGACCCATGGTCGATCACCTTTTAAGTATTCTTCTTCTTTTCTGGGAGTCGTCTTGATTCACTACCGTAGGTAGCGCAGCCTCTTGAACTTTTTTTGCCTAATCCCCATTATCTTTTATACCAATCCTCCCATAGTAAGGCCTATGATAACATACGCATTACATACACAGTATGGTGGACAAAAATGCGACAAAAAACTGCTCTTACAGAACTGGCCAAGGTTACAATTAAAACAACCCCAACAGCAGCCATGGAGTGTCTCTTAGACCTTCCACCACTTAACCTCATAGTGATGAAAGAGGCAAGAATAAGCTACTTCGGGACTGCCACAGAAACTAACTGGTGTCTGCGCTAGTTTGGGACACAACAACATAAAAAGTCAGGTTGGCGGCAACATCCTGGACGAGAGAACAGACCAGATGATTCCCCAATACTCATTAAACAAAAACTTCGAGGTAAAAATTCCAGATCGAAGAGAGTGGCAGCAACCAGATCTTCGGCACGGTTGGTGACGTTATCTGGTATACGGATGGTTTCTAAACCGAACAGGTAACTGGAGCGGGCTTGTACTGTCAAATGAGGAATTCACAATTCTCCATTCCACTAGGAACACACAGTTCTGTATTTCAAACGGAAACATATGCCTTACCGCACTGTGCAAAAGAAAATAACAGGAGGGTTTATAAATACAAGCGGATCTGCATAATAAAAGACAGCCAAGCGTCACTGGAGGCATTAGTAAACCCCAAGGTAACGTCCAAGCTGACATGGGAATGCCTAAAAGAACTGAAAGTCCTGGGAGAACGCAAAAGAGTAACTCTCTTGTGGGTACCAGGACATTCGAGAATAGAAGGCAACGAAAAAGCGGATGAGCTTGCGAGACAGGGATCAACCACACCTTACTTTGGCTTTGAAGTGACCAAAACCACAGCACGATGGCAAACCAGAGAATGGATCCGAAACAAACACGAGGAATACTGGGGAAACCTCACTAGAATTAGACATGGAAAAAGCTACATAAGAGGCCCATCCAAAAGAACGAAGGGTTACTAACAGGGCACGATAACCTAAGAGGACACCTACACAAGATAGGCTCATACAATGGGGCCCAAATTACAGAATGAGCAACGAGGGGAAAGAAACAGCCTACCATATCCTGTGCGAATGTGAAACATTGAATCACAAAAGACAGTCATTAGTTGGGCAACCGAAAATGAGCCCACAGGAATATATCAACCAACCAGTCTCGGGGTTATACAGACTTGTAGACCCTTTAAGTATTTGCGTAAATCAGTCGAAATAGTTCAGAATAATATTACAAATCGAGCATACCAAAACCAGGAACAAACAGGAAACAAATGGTACTATTAAACAATTAAATTTTTGCTTCTAAAAATGATTGATTCCCTTATGTGAAATATTTAATTAAAAAATAAATAAATGTAAAAACAAAAAAATTAAATTTAAGCTTAAAGTAAGGTTGTAACCATGTTTGTACCCAAATGAACATTATCATCTAAAGCAAAAGACAATACATTTTACATACAATACACACATACCGGGTGGTGCATCGCCAGACTGGCCATAGGAAATCCCATGTAAATTTTGATACATTGAAATATTGGCTTCCCTATTGAATTAACAACAAAATTGTATTAAACTATTTTGAAGACGTTGATAAGGTTAGCTCACATATTAAATTTTGTCTTTTTCTGATAAGGCAATTAAAAGTTATTTAAGAAAAACTATTTGTAAAATCGTTGCATACCTGCTACATACCTTAATGAATCCACCAGTAATAAATAAAATGTCTTGTCAACTTTTTAATTGACGTTTTACTTTGTATTAGTTATTTCAACATGTTTTACAGTATTGAAGAGAAAATAATGGTTGTAATCATTTAATAAATACAAGTAATTACATTGAACTACATAATTAGATTTTTACATAATTGAACAATTTTATAGGAAGGTGAAAAACACACTTAAAAACTGTCTGTTTGGCGAAAGATCAGGAGACCTAGCTGGCCAATTTATTGTGTAATTTGGTCCTATAGTGAGTCCATTGAAAACATTTTGAATATATTCCCTTACTTCTCGTGAATTGTGTGCAGGAAAACCATCCATTTGAAACCAAATGTCTTGATTGACAGGTGCAACTTCTTCCAATGCCGGCCCCACTTGATTTTGTAATAGTTCTAAAAAAGTTTCTGTTCCCAAATTGTGATTCAAGAAAAAAGGTCCAATAATCCGATGTGTTCATTTTCTTTGCTCCAGTATCTGATGTTTTGAACGTTTGGTCCATTGTATAATGTGAAGGTGCATTCGTCACCAAACAACTATTGCGTAAGAAGTCCCTATGGTTATTCGCCATTTCCATAACTTCAAAACAAAAATCTGCTCTTCGGATCTCATCGCCTTCCCTTAATTCCTGATGTCTTTGATATTTGTACGGATGACATGTATATTTCTTTAATTTGCGTAGTACTGTGCTGTGATCCTTTCCTACAACTTTGCCAAGAAGCCTGGTGCTAATTTCTTTATTTTCTTCTACATGAAGTAAAACATCTAAACCGGCATTATTTTCTTGAGGTTTTCCATCGAGTACATTATTATTTCGGGGGTCAGGAAAAAAAATAGAAAACATGTCGGATACTCTTCGATAACTATTTTCCATGTAATACCATTTAATCATTGTTATTTTCTCTTCAATACTGTAAAACATTTTGAAATAACTAATACCATGTAAAACGTAAATTTAAAAAAAGTTGACAAGACATTTTATTTATTACGGGTTTGATTCATTGGTATGTAGCAGGTATGCAACGATTTTACAAATAGTTTTTTTAAATAATTTTTAATTGCCTTATCAAAAAAAAAAGAAATTTACAATGTGAGCTAACTTATCAACGTCTTCAAAATAGTCTAATACAATTTTGTTGTAAATTCAATGGGGGAGAATATTTCAATGTATCAAAATTTACATGGGTTTTCCCTTTGGCCCATCTGGCGATGCACCACCGGTATAATAAACAAAAATCACCATGGAAAAGAAACAAAAAAAAAATTACCGTCTTAGATGTCATGGAAAAAAAAAAATAAACGTCACATCCACTTCTTAGTGTAACGAAAGCCAACACACAAAGATATAAGGATCATCCAACACGACTAAATTTCTTGTTTTAAAAAAAAAAATAAACTAGCCACCTTGTGTATTTTTTTCCTAGAATCTTAAAGCAAACTTAAGAAAATGTTTTTTCCCCCGATATTCTTATAATAGGGACCCAAGTTGCAAAATTTGTTAAAGGGGAAAAAAACAGCCCTCCACATCCTGTCGAATGTGAAGCTTTGAATTACAAAAGACATGCAATTTTTGGGGCAACCGAAAATAAAAAAGAATATATAAACCAACCAGTCTCGGGTTATACAGACTTGTAGAAGGATAAGGAATAATGGGAGGTTTGGGTTTAAAAAAAAAAGGGGAGAATAAGCAAAAAAAATTTTGGGGGAGGCTCCTACCCCGGTAGTAATTCTGGGCGGCTTTCAAAAAAAAAACCTTTATTTCGTTTAGTTTTTTTTTTTCTTTCCATGGAATTTAACCAATTTAAAAAATTTTTTAAAAATTTTAAATAATTAAAACACATAAACATTAGTTTTCATAGAAAATCGTTCGCGGCCAAAAAAAATGGAACGGCAAATAACTGGACAAGCACATTTAAACAAATCTAAACGGTTCAGTTCTAGTTCTAAATCTGTTTGTTAAGTGATCCACAGACAAAACTATTATTTGTCTACATGTGGAAAGCACGACAAAGGTTTTTGTGTGAGTAAAAAAATTATTTATTTAAGAAATTTCCCTGGGCTCTACGCTCTAACGGTGCGTGGGATGGACTTTTTAAAATTCCTTAATAAATATTTTTAAATTGGTCACTTCCTTTTGGAGTTATTTTTACACAACGCATTTATTTTGTTTGTTAAAAGATACTTTATTTTTTTATTATATAATATAGTTTACGTCTATTAGATCCATTTAAAACAATTTAAAAGAGATTCAACTTCAAATGTGGGCTATAAAAAATTATTTACTTTAGTTTCTTAAAAATGTCAGTGAAATTAATGAAATTTAAAAAAAATCCCATTATTTTTTTCCCCTCCTAATACCAAGACAAAATAAACAGGTTTTTTAAAATAATTTTCCCTAAAATTGTTTTTTAAAAACTTTAAGGGACGTAGGGTCAATAAATGTTGACAGAGTTAAAAATTAAGCATCTAACAAGACACTATCAGCAAAATTAGAAAAAGTAAACTTTTTAAACTAGTTCATTTTTAATTTATTTAAAAATATTTTCTTTGTGATTGAAGATCCTTTTTATAAATTGCGTTCCCGTTCTCGCTGGTGTTGATTTTCAAAAACCATATATAAACGGCGCGACCTCTTGCAGATTAGTTGACGTTTGTCTTGTCAAGTTTTATCTTTTGGGTTGGTCGTTTGCTGAATTTCGTAATTAAACCCAAAAGAATTTGATATTATAATTTATAATATTTAATATTTTTAGGCTGTATGTTCTTCGTTTTAAATAATGTTTAAAAATAATAGTATTTACAGTGCCAGTAAGCCCTTAAATTAAAGATTAGAAATGCCGGCATAAGATTTTTAAAATTATACAATTTACAAACAGCGTCGTCAATAGCGGCAAAACAGCAATGGCAACTAAACATTAGATTTTAAACGTCACCTACTTCCCCGGGAATTTTTTTTTTCTCTTCTTAAAGCTCTTTAGTCTTTAAATTAACCTTATGGTGAGATTTTAAACAATAAATTAAAAATATCTAACTATATAAAAAAACTTTAAAAAAAAAATGGTGGTACAGGTTTATACAGATTAAAACTTAATAAAATAAATTTTATTACACTTAATTACAATTCCCCGGGGGTTTTCTATAACATACGTCTTATCCAAAGTTTTAAAAATTACGTTTTTGAAGTAAGTGCCCTTAACTTAGGAAATTATTAATGACACGATGAAGGAAAACCTTATCTATTCACAGGACCTTTTCAGGAATGGACTTAAAATCTTGGATGTTTTCTGGACAAGTTCAAAACCTTTGCCTTTAAAAAAGCCCCACAGAAAAAGCCCAATGCAGTTAAGTCCGGGACCTTGAATTTCAAACCCCAAAAAAAAAAAATAAGTCGGCCATTAACACTTCTCGCAGAACTCATTTTAGAGTTTTTAGTGGTATGTACTGTCCTTTATCTTCTTCTATTAATTACTCTTTATGTTTTCATGCAAAAATCTTGTTGTTGAACTAAATAATTAAACATTAAATTATGTGTTCAAACCTAATGATCTTTATTAGAAAAATTACCTTTTTCCAAAATCAATAGGCCTTTTTATCATGTGACAAGCGCAAGCGCGTCCCATGGTGGCCAATTTAAAGTTTCGTACTGTTTTGATCGGCAATGGCTGGGAATGCAGTATTATCTACCCAATTAAATCATTTACTGGAAAAAATCGTTGATGGTGCTTCTTTTTTTATAATTCAGTTGGAAAGCCCATAATTGTCCCAATTAAAAGGTAGCTTAAATGTCATGGACGTCTTTAAAAAAAGGAAAGAAGTGAGCTAATTGAGGTTAGGCATCATTACTTCTTTACTATACAAAAGTATCTATAATTTTATTCTAATTAGACCTACCACATATACAATTGTTATATATATGGTTTTTGGGGCTGATCAGATCTAAAATTAGTTTTTTCCGCAACCTCTGGTTTTTTTAGTTATGAGGCCTCAAGTGGACTAACCGCAAAATGAACATTTTCCATAATTCCTCCTTCTTAAAACTAATTACCAACAAAATGGAACTTACACTGATTGGTCACTTATATTATATTAAACGAATACACTATAATTTACAAAAGTTCATTGCTTTATTTTTTTATATCTTGACAACTTAATTATAATTAGGCAACCAGTTATACATCACATATCTTCTTACAAGGTACAGAAAAGTGGATTTATTTAAGATAATTATTACTTAAAATAGACAATAAATTATTGTAAATTTCAATGTATTTGTTTAATATATAAGTCCCTAATTAGTGTTTTTTCCCCATTTGTTATTAATCAGTTTCAAGAAGGGAGAATTTTGAGGTTGGAGGCCTTATAACTCAAAAACCAGAGGTTGCCGGAGAAAACTAATTTTAGATTCGTGATCAGCGCCCCAAAAAACCCCCGTATCCAAAATTCATGAAAATAGGCGTGGTGTCCGTAAAGTAAAATTTTACCATATTTATTAAATTGTATTGTATTTAAATGATTTATAGCGTGTATCACTCTTACATACTCCATAACAACACCGCTTCTTCGTTCCTTTTCGTACTGATATCATTATAATAATCGATTAAAAAAACCTATTTGCTAATTAAGGCACTTTTTCTTTATTTTCGTATTTCTTTTCTTCAAAAACTATACTTTCTTTAGTATTTTTTTATTTTAATTATGTGTTTACAGGCCCTTTAACATGCTTGTTTACAAAAAACAGTACGAAAAAAATGGCTGATACTGACGCATGCGCACAAAAAAAAATGTGATGAAAAGGCCTATTTTTCTTAGTTTTGTGACAGGTGCCTACTCGATTAATAATATATTGATTTAAATCCCAAAATCATAGAAGATAATAATATAAAAAAATGTACTGACTTATTTCATATAGAATTTATGTCAATATCAAAATAGGGAGGCCATTATGGAGAACCCTGTATATCTTAGAAATTATGAACGTTATAAAAATACAGAAATTTTATCTGAATGTTTTTAGTTAAAAAGAAAAAAAATGTCAATTATCTGGAAAGAGTAATTAATTGTAATTAAAAAAAAACATTACCTATGCAAATGTGTAAAATGATGCTATTTTTGCGGGATACACTGAGGAACAACTTTTTTTTGTTAAAGTATTTAGCTAAATACTTTAACACATAAAAATCATTATTATTTTAAATTATTTCGTTACCCTAATGTTAACTAATAATGACCTAATTTGCTGGTCTGAGTATGAATAAGTTTAAAAATTTATTGTTGGAAATTGACTTAATAGCCCATTCGCCCGTGGACCCAATTTGGGGTTCGAGGCATAATGTTTTTCAAAAACGGTATAAGTTATCGATAATTTTCAAAAACTATAAGAAAGCCAACACTTAAATCTAGGCTTCTGCTGTAATAGTTTTTTTAAAATTTTGGGTTAGTTTTAATCTTTCCCTTTAGTGAAAGTCACTCTAATATCGGTTATGTTTAGATACTATTTTCTCTTAACTCGACTCATATTTCGAAAAATTTGTTACAGCAGAGCATAGATTATTTCTTACTTTCAAAATGGTGTATAACTTATGTCATTTTTAAATAAAAATAGTTACCGAAAAACGTTATCTCCCGTAGGCTTGCAATCGGAAACAACATCGCATAGATACACCGAATTTGGAAGAACCTAAATAAAATATAATATACGAAAATTGTGGTAGTGGGCGTTTGTTAGTCACCTCGTCCTTTCGCCCGACCCCTAAGGTGTAGCGTAAATGCGGTCTTAAAATAGAATTAAAAATTACTGAAGCATAAGTAAAAAGAACTAAATTATTTTCTTGAATTTTCTAAAATTTTGATTAAACTATTAATTCCTATTAATAAATGCTATAAAGCGATGTATTTAGTCGTTACCGCAACGGTGTGTGTATTGTTGTTTATTTTGGGTTATGTCAACTTTGCCTACCTGCGATATCTTTTTATCATCATCCAACTTAAATATTAATAACTACACAGAAACATTTTCTGGCACTTACCTATCTAACCGTATCTGCAAATGCTGTTTACAGTCATATGCTATATGCTATATGCTAATCAGAAAAGTAAATAAAAATAGGACTAGCCAAAAAATATTCCACTCTCAAATGTGAATGTAAATAGGTGAGGATAGAGATAAGTAGTTAGTCAAAAATTATTGTTTATAGGCATAACTGTTAACGTGATTTTAATTCACTGTTATTATAACCTGCGTTCACAGGACTGATTCGTAATTATTAATAGAGAATACGTGGAGGGGACGAATAGGCTGCACCTTGCATATACGTACAGTAACGGCCATTAAATCTTGGGAAATTCTTTTTTCCTTTCGTTAAATAGGCTTATGGCACCTGCTACTGAATATAAATACCTCTTGAAAAACCTAATAAAGAAACAGGTGTGCCTTGTCAGTGTCTAAAAATATTTTTTAAAATACAAAACTTAACTTTGGATCAAAAAGTATTAATTATTCATTATATTGAGCAGAGAGGTTGGCTAGAAAGGGATGTGGCGGAAGAGCTTAACATCTCAAATAGTACTTTTCATTTTGTTAAAAAAAATGACCGAAAACACATTCTTTTGAGAGAAGAGCTGGAAGTGGTCGCCCCAAACTATCGAATCAAGAACAAGCCAATAATTTAGTTAATGAGTTTTAAGAAACCAACCATTTAAAACAATATGCAAAAAAGAATTATTAGGACAATTAAAAAACTCGACTTTAGAGGCACTTGTAGAGGTAGATTCAAAGAGCTTAATATTATGACTGCATATGCTTTATATATATATATATATATATTATATATATATATATATATATATATATATATATATATATATATATATATATATATATATATATATATATATATATATATATATATATATATATATATATATAATGTGTATTTTTTTGTGTAAGAATAGGGATAAATTTGACAATGCAATTGTACATCGGTACAACACTAGAAATATTAACATATCGTATCCACAACATCGATTGGCATTGACGGAAAAGAGCCCCTATTACATGTGTGTCAAATTGTTTAACAATCTGCCCAAAAATATAAAAAATATTACAAGCCTGAGAAGGTTTAAAAGAACAATAAAAAGGGTGCTGATTGACATTGAACCATACAGTATTAATAATTTTTTGGACTTTAGTTTTTAGTATTTTCTTTTTTTTGTGACGTCATTTCATTTTATGTATGTGTAAATGTATGTAATTTGAAAGTATTATTATTATTATTATTATTATTATTATTAAATCTGTAGTTAAGCCGCGTTTATACGATGCCAGTTGAGGAAACAATAGTCTGGGCCAGTTGCGTGAATGTCTGAGTCCAGTCCAATTGAATGAGAACTTGTTCACATGGAGGAAACGTGGCGAAACTATAAGTAATGTGTGATGATCCTTGTCGGGAATTTATCGCTGAGGCTTGCGAAGTTCTCGAAGAAGAGTTAAATAAGAAGAGGGAGTAGTCAAGGAAATGGCTATTGAAAAGAGATAGTCACTGAGCTTTATCGCAATTAATAAAAGAGTTACGAATGGAGGATCCATTGGAATATAAAGCTTGTTTAAGGATGAGTCGAGCAAGTGCTGTCTCGCGAGCATTTCTGTCTTTATGTAAACTATCTTTTTGGTCCCATAGACACCTATGCTCTAACAGTAAACTTTAAAATAAACAATTAAACTTACACACGTAAACGTCTCGACTGACAAAGGTAAACTGGCCCAAAGGGATATCTACTGCCATACCACGTTTTTAACAAGAAAATTAATATAAAATATAAGTAGTTAATAATTAAAATTAGTTCTGTTGTAATGATTTAGAAACAGCTTAACCATTTCAGGGAACCAAATTGCTTAATTTTTTTCACCTACGTTGCGTTTAGTAATATTTTTGATTAAGAAATAAAACAAAATAGCGACGTAGATTCGTAGAACACACTATTAATTTATTTATACTTATTATTCTTAGAATTATTAAATGTTATATTAATTGTTAAACCAATTTTCTTGCAAATTAACTTATTAAATTATGGAATATATGGACAAATCTGCCATAAGTTCATTTATTAAATTATTTTAGCCCTTCCAGTTATATACGATTTATTTTCGGTTTGGGATAAACTATTTCTTTAGTTACAGGGACATCTGGCATAGTTAAAATCACGCGGTAGTCCTAACTAAACACAGTAGGAATATAGGGAACCTCCCTTTTCGCGAAATCATGTCCATAGTTTCCACATGCCAATATGTTGGTCACTATGTAACACGCGTTTTTAATTAAAACCTTAATTTTATTTTTAAGATGGTATTTTTTTTATTACAACGGAAGATATGATTAAACATATTTTTTAAATCGTAATAGATACCTAGTTTTTTTAAATACGTATAGATGATGTAATGAGACGTAATTATTTAGAATTTGGACTTATATTATCTACAAAAGTATTATTAATGCATAGTTATCAAGGGGTTTATAATAAAAAACTAATGATTAATCATGATATTTAAAAAATAGCATATGAATATGAATAATGAAGCGTCACTTACATAGTTCGTCACTAATTGTACATGATCATCCATTGAGGACTGAACAGGGCTATATTTGTGACTTCTTTCGTATTAAAAGAAAATAAAACAATTTAATTAAAATTGCAATTTTTTTATATAAATGAAACTAATTTTATTATTACTTAAAATAAATACAAAATTCCGTTTCTTAAAACGTATCGAAAAAAAAAGAAAGGCAGCGTCCCCCGGGTAAGATGTAAGATTTTTCAAAATGCGTATTTTTAGTATAAATAAGTTAATCTATCCTAACCTTAAAAAACACATAATTTGCTTAATTATTTTTACTTAGCCAGTTAAAGGTATGTTTCCTTCCACACGGCGATCGCATGCGACCGCCGCAATGCGACTAACGCATGCGGCCGCCGTTTAATCAGGTGGTTTCTTAGGACCGCGGCTCAAACTCGCGATAGCAAAATTATTAGTGAAAGGGAATAATCTTTGGTAAGAGTCGTGGTGGATGATCTAGCAATTATGTTTATTATTAGAAGAAAAAGAGGATTACGAAATACTATTACAATTAGCCAATCTGAAACATAGCAATGCCTCTATAAATCCAATATTTCAGCAAAGACGCGATGAGGGTTGTTATACTACATTAATAAATCGACATCTGCAACAGGATGAAGTAAAATTTAGAAAATATTTTAGACTGAATAAAGCAGAGTTTAGTTTTATTCTTGACTTAATAAAAGACGATATAAAGTCCGACCCAGGCAACAGAGTTGAATATCCAATAACCCCAGACGAAAAATTAGCCATTGTATTAAGGTAAATCTGTACAGGGTGTACCAAATTCTAGTCTTATCATTAGGATCTCGAAAACTTGAAGAGATACGAGATCGGTTAAATGAAGGCAAAGTTGCGCAATATGATGCTAATCAAAATGCCACCTTAGAACTTTAAAATTTTCGAATACTTACTTTTCGAAAAAACCGATTATTCGCAATTTCGTTTTTATTTTTTATGACTTTATTTGAATCGATGTAACAAAATAACTTTTACATTTCCATAGCTACGTTTTCTGTTCTACAAGATAGTGTTATTAGATTTATACACCGATGTTTCGTCTTTGAGCTGTCATCATCAACTGTTTTTTTTAATACGGCCCTGGATTTTTTAATTATGTATTTTAGGAGCTATTAAGTTCCCAAAACCAATAATGTTTTGCACTTATTCGAAAAATTTATATTAATGGCAATTTTCATAACAAACCATATGTTAGAGAGTCAGACAATATATTTTTGGCAGGATCTTGGGAAAACATTAAACTTATTTTTGAATAAGTGCGAACATCATTGGATTTGGGATCTTAAAAGCTCTTAAAATACGTAATAGAAAATCCAGGATCTCATTTAAAAAATAAAGTTTCAATTTTTAACAATTAAAAAAAACACCGGACATTTCACACAAAACAACACAAACAAAATATCAGTCGCAGACACGACTGCGACTACACTGCTTCTTCAGCAGTCCAGTCGCATCAGGGTTATCATAAGGAAAGAGAATGTCAAAATAGGGATTACATGTCCTTGTTGCCCTTAAAGGTAACTCATAAGTTTGTCACTGTCTTGAAAGAGATAAAGAAAAGGAATGTCAAAAAAGTTGCTTACAGAATCGGGCCTCAGGCACATTTAAAAACATGAGTAGGAGTACTTTGCCGCTAACGTAGCGCGTTAGACGCATGCGGCGGCCGCGTGGAAGGAAACATACCTTAAGACTAGGAGTCCAAGAGCTGATGAACATTTTAGGCAGGTTTTAGAGGCACTATGAAATGCTTGGTAGGGGACCGCTGCCTTTCAGCCAGACCTTAACTTTTATGTTTAGTACAATTACAAAAATTTTCATAGTGCTTCAAGAAACTACCCAAAATAGTTCACCAGCTCTCCTGTTAGTCCGAGAGGTAGTAAACAATTTTGAGTAGGTTCTTGAAGCACTATGAACATTTTTAAAATTGTCCTTGAATGACCTCTAAACAAAAAAGTTAAGGCCTGGCTAAAGGGGTAGGGACTGCCTGCCAACCCTTGCATTTTGTGATTCAAGGGTTGTGGGAGACCACTACCCTTCAGCCAGACCTTTGACTTTCAAAAATTTTCATACTCCCTTAAGAACCTATACTTAAAATTGTTCACTAGCTCTCCCACTATAGTATTTAAAACTACTCAGAATGTAGTTTAGAATCACTTTCAAAAAATATTACTGTGTAGAGCAGAGGTTTCCAAACTTATTTCGTCTAACGCCCACTTTGAAAATCAGTTATTTTGTAGCGCCCCCCATTTTATTTCACCTTAAAAATCTCAATAACATATTAGTCTCGACTCGCCTGGAGTTTAATTAAACCTATATTCTAAACGACACTTTTCTTACCAGAGAGAGCACTGTTATTGCAACTTTATAATATTAAGAGTATCTTTAATTTAAAATTAACAATAATCAACATTGAGCAATTAATAATAATTCAACTTTACAATATTAAGAGTATCGGGGTATCGGAGTAGCGGGCGGAGTGGCGGGAGGGCGAGCGAGTGCGATGAGTGCATGCGGCGGAACGTCACGTCTAGAGGTGGGAAGTTCAAATCTTTTTACTGAATCGATTAATTTGATTCATTCACTTGAAAAGATTCGTTCGCTACCGATTCAGTTTATTATGATGCCGGTCGGACTCGGTCGGTTTTGACTTCCACAAAAAATGTGAGAGTTATCTTAAATAAAGAAATTATTTACATTTATTTTATTTTGATATAATTATTATTTTAGAAAATATATTGGGAATAAAACTTTTAAAAACCATAATTAATAAAACCTATAAATGTAAATCCAAATTAAGTCTTTGTTCAAAAAAATAGATAAAACAAATAAAAAAAGTTCTTTTAATTGCCAAATAGATATATAGCCAAAACTGATTCAAACCGCCAATACGCATAAATTGTTTGCCTATATACCTCTGAAAATGGAGCAAAACGACCGATTTGCCCTCATAAAATACCAAATTACCGAATCTTCAAGTTCAAGTCCGAATCTGACTTAGTGACCTTATGAACGAAACGAATCATCCAAACTAGGTTCGTTATTCATCCCAGAGCGATCGAGCAAGTGGCTCAAAAACGATTCAAATCCATTGAAAACAGAAAACTAATTTATTCGAATCAGTGCTTTGATTCGTTCTTTTTGAACGAATCGTTCACGAACCACACACCTCTAGTCACGTCAGTCGCCGGACGGTCGCGAGCCGCGGCTGTGTATTTCAGCATCCACACTCCGTAAACACGGACCGACGAACGTTGACGGACTAAAATACAGGATTGCACAAATAAATCGTACAATATTTGTTCGCGCCAAACGTGAATTTATAATTGAACCTTTTAATTTTAATTTTATGTTTTCTTTATTTTTACTAGATTAAGTACATAAAAAAATATCGCGTTCGGCAAGTGCTCTGCTTGACCGTAACAATATATACATATTTTTAACATGTGTTTTCGGAGGTGGGCACCTCACCTGCGTCACTTGAAGACACGAATATCTTTCAGTGTTTTAGGCCTATTACTAAATATCTTAAGATATAAATAGCGTTGTAAACGCATTAAAAATATTAAACATTTAATATGTTTTTAATTTATATTTATACAAAAAAATAGGATTAAAATATGAACTAATAAATGGATGTTGTGTAGTAGAAGGATTTTAATTTCAGTGAATTTTAAAATATGAAGTAGCTGAAGTTACAAATCACCCATCGCCCCCAAAATCACATCAGCGCCCCCGAATTTTTTCTGCGTCTCTTACCGCCCCCCTCTAGACCACCAACGCCCACAAGGGGGCGTTATCGCCCACTTTGAGAAAGACTGGTGTAGAGTGTTAGCTTGTGAGGAATTTTACCCCAGTTTTCTACCATTTTTACACTTGCGCGTTTCTTGCGGAAAAATATTACGTGATATTTGCCTTGACCCCCCTCTCCCCCACATGAGATTAATCAAGATTCGGCTCGCCCCGTTTCTCCCTTAAATGCCTTACGTAAATATTGGGACGCCAACAAACACTTTAAAAAACGAACCAATAATTAATATGTTTCTTTAAGAAAACTCTAACTTTATACCGTATCTTTTTTGATAATTTTTGATAAATTTAAATTTTTTTCTAAAGTATTCTTTAGGATTCTATCAAAAACAAAAAAAAACATAAGATGGTTATTTTACATTTAAAATATCAAGTACAAATAGTCTAAGATCCGAATTCCTCCATCCTTCATCCATCTGGCAAACGTATGAAAATTATTTTTTATCAAATAGAGTACGTAAACAATTGTATTGCAAATGGATTGCCTAAAAAATGATGGCCAAGTCTATGATTAATTAAAAAAATATATCATTGGCAATACTTTTGTTTACATATACGGCAGGGGGGTGAAGGTGGTGCAAAGACGTTTACCTAAAAGTTAATACCAAGAAAACTACTTGCTATTATAACAAAAATTTTAAAAAATTGTAAAGTTAAACTTTCTAAGGCATGATCTAAAGTTTTGTGGCGGATTCATGTTTTAACAAGTTTTTGTTGGACCAGGACCGAAGCGATCCCATTGTATAAAAACTTTCCTGGCGAGTAAACCCAATAAGACCTTATTTGAACTTTCGTGTTTTTAACGATATCAAAATTTCGTTTTTATTTTTATTTTATTCTAGATACCATTCTAAAAACAATTACGTGTCACTCGTCACTTTTTATTCTATCAAATTTTTATTAAACCAAGAAAAAATACATTATATTCATTTAACTGCTCGATGAGCTATAAAAATAAAGTAAATCTGATTGAAAATACTTCCGTTTTACTTTAAAAAAAGTGTTTCTCTGTTACCAACGACTTTAAAAATGCGTTATTAAAGCAGCCAACATATATTTACTTATTTTTTGCTAAATATATTTTTTTATCTGATCCTTATACACATGATCCATACTATTTGTAATTCTTATTAAAATTCTTATTTTTATATTAGCTCATAACTGTTTGCTATTGTGCGTAGAAATCCTGGTCAAAACATCGAGAAACATTGAGAGAACCGATAGATTCTCGACGAAAAAAAAGCCGAGAAAGATCTCTCGTTTCGTCTCGACAAAATGAGACCAGGGACGAGAATCTCTCAAGTCATCGGCATTACTAAATGTGATATTAAATAAATTATCCAAAATAAATTTAAAAAAAAGTTTTAAAATCGTAAAAACTTATACATGTAAAGATGGAAACTAGTTGATTACAAAATTTTACGTAACTTACCAAATCATTAGCCTTACAACTTGTATCCGCTGTGGATGTAGAGTCGTTATTCTCCTTGGGTTCCTTTTTTCTAATTCCTTAGTCTGCTTGTTAAAAAGTAAAATATATAAAAAGCAGATATCTTAAATATTTATAAATATACTGTAGGAATAAGCTAAGCAATCTTTTTGAATTTGGATTTTCCGAGAATTTAGTTTATATTCCATATTTCTATCCGTTTTAAAATACATTTTATCATAAATTATTATCAGGTGAGTTATTTATTCGGAAATCGTTTTTTTTTAGTATTATTAGCCCTCATTAACTCATGGCATTCTATTTATAAATGATAACAGTATAGGCAACTAAAAATACACAAAACAAACATTTATAAGTAAATCTATTAAATTTTGTCATTTAAATAAAAATCATTAAAACTTGAGTGTTACATAAAACTAACATACATCTTAAAAAAAATAAGAAAAATTATGATTTTTAAAATTTAATAACAAAGTGATCGCCAAAAAAGATTGTAATTAACTCTGGCATTAATTGGAAATTAATGATCTTGACCCTTAATGCGCTTTCTGGCCTCGATCATTAATTGCCCCTATTAGAACCCTTGTTTGTTAAATTTAATTTAATTAAATCAAAATTTAATTAAAATCTTTTTAAAATGGTTATTGCATTAATATGTTTTTACAGGGTGTATTTTTTATTAGATAAGTTACCCAGTTTTTTTCTTCATGTATCTCTCTCTATAAGCACTAGAAATTAAGAATAATGTTTATATATTGTTTATTCTTTTATGACACAAATTGGTAGTCATATATTTAAACTAATATAAGAATATTTACCTTATGTGTTATGTATGCATATTGATAAATTTTCTGATAGTGAGTGTGTAATCTTAGTAATGGTAGACATATCAGGGGTTTTATTAGGGGACTCTTATGATTTTTTAAAATACATTTATTAAAGTCACAAAAACAATATCTTCAGCAATACCATACAACGCGATTCTTTAACTTTGGCTAAATTCAATAAATAAAAGACAGGGTATTTTGATCAAGTTAAACATAATTCGCCAATTTTAAACATTTATTCCTTGTAGTTTGCTTACAATAAATTACAAAATTTTACCTAAAAAATAAAACATATTTTATTTACATTGATAATGTTTCTTGACCCACGCAAATTGATTCCGCATGTCCAAATTGTGCAATTTCAAAAAAAAAAAATCAAAACTTTTTTATGACACACCCTGTATATTTAAAAATCACACTCGATAATGTAAAATATGCAAACAAAAAAGGCTCTACGATTTTTTTGATGTCGGCATTCTAAACAATCGTAACAAAATGCCAAGTGACAAGTTTAACAGCTCTCAACCGCCATAAAGAAGTTTTCGATTTTTTTTTGGGATTAAGAAATTACCCCAAATTTTCAGCATGTATTAAAGAAACATTATTAATATAATAAAATATGGATTATTTACAAAAAAAATGAAATTGGACAGGTATGAATAACTAAATAAGCTCTTTTAAAATATTCGGAAATAAACCTGGGTTCCAATTTTAAAAAATTATCTATAACGCCATATCTCAAGTTAGGGGCATACTGTATAAATATTTTTTTCCATAGAAACGAGCGCAAATAAAAATACTAATTAACATTTTTCCAAAAAATAACTTGTTTTTGTTTTATTGCATTTATTTTATGAGTCTTTATTAAATACCATTTAATATTTACCCTAAACTCATATACCCGGTTGGCAAACCAATCTCTTGCATGCAGAGATTTTTAGTGCGATAAAAGGAGATGTCAATTTAATAGGCAAAGGCTTGAGCAAAATAAAGACAGACAGAAACCGTTCTTTAGCCGATTCCCCTTCTACCGGCCCAATATGAAGAGGGGAATACCTCGGGCAGGGCATTCGCATGATACTATTACTAGAAGATAAACCCACTTGGCGATTTAATTTCGTACGACGTTGCGCATGCCGTCACTCGATGACAAAAATTCTGCTTGTCGGTTGGGAAAGCAGTGTTCATAGATAAAAGTTTATGGGGGGGCAGTGTTTTAAAGCCTTTATTTAACGTTTATTGTATTTTGGCATTACTTAATCCATCTAACATCTAAACAGAAATCGGAATGCCATATTAAAACTCGCTGTTTCTGGGGAAATTTGTCATCGAGTGACGTCAGGCGTGCGAGAGAGATAGGCTTATCTCATGCGCGTGGGTTTATCTTCTCGAGTAATAGTATCATGGGGCATTCGGTTGATTCGGCGGACGGCGGTTGGATTTGGAACTTGGCAGTATCAGCCAGGACCTCGGACGTTAAAGAAGTAACTGTCAAGCGCATATTTTGGGGATTTTTGACGATTTTGTCGCTTTTATGCGGTCATGTTTATCACTGGAGTATTTAATACAACAATAATTAAAAGGTCGTTAAAAAACTGATATTCTAAAAAAAACTCATGAAAATTCTTAAAAATTAAAGAAATTAAAAGTAATCCTATTAATATAAAAAAATAACTCCAAAAAATAAACACAAAAGCATTCTAACTTTAATAAATGCTCGAAGACATTGCCCTGCTGAGCTTTGCAATACCCGAGCCGATTATCCACTCAGAATAATGCAATGTTTCTATTACTTTAAGTAATGCACAAAACAGCAGAACGCTTGGACCGCATCCCCCTGCATGCCTCAGCCAACAATATGCTAACAAATCGCCGTCGTCCGTCGTCGTATTGGAAGTGGTACAGGGAAAATATTTGTCGTTCTCTTTTTAATCTGGGACCATACCATATGTATCCTACTCTATTGCATTAAACATGGGCGTATTTAAGGGGGGGCAGGGGGGGCAGCTGAGCCCCCTTGTTTGATCATCGAAAGCGTGAAAATGGTTTAAAGTTGTCAAATCTGCATTTCAAAATATTTTTGGTTAAAAATACACTTTAAAAATATTAACAGCTTAATGAAATTAAGAAAAAAAATATTTAGGAGGCAACTAAATGTGCACCTCCACGCACTGTCTTGCACTACAAGTCGGCGGACTTTGATGGTCTAAGAGATTTCTTTGCCACCTACCCTTAGGATCCTACCTGCTTTTCCACTCACTATCTCTCCGAAATTTGCAAACAATTTACCGAAACAATTCAACTAGGCATTAAGACCTATATTCCTCATACCAAAAAGAACTCCTAACCTTCAAATAATTACAAACCATGTTTTTATAAATCTTGTGACAAAGCCAGACTTTTAAAAATCCAAGCCCACAAAAAGTTTCTTCAAAACCCTAGTCCCGCCAGGCTAGCATTTAAGCAAGAAATCGGTATAATTAATCTATTTCAGAAGCCAAAGACCATTTTAACAATCAGATAAAAGATAAAGCCCTCTTTTGCTCGAATGGCAGTAAATCCTTTTGGTTCTTTGCCAAAAACATTAGTCAAAACTTTTGCACAAATTCTTTTCCACCCCTAATCTCTGAAGATGAAATTGTTTCTACCTCTGGATGGCATACCAGCAATCGTTTTGAACAAACGTGCCGCTGAGCTTGCACCCATCTTAACTCTCCCTTCTAACTATAGACCTATATCTCTTCTTTATGTGGTTTGCAAAGTAATGGAAAAATTCATTCATTCTCAAATATAAAAGGATTTGAAAAAACACAAAATTTTACATGACAGACAGTATGGATTCCGTCACAGAAGATCCACAGCTGATCCTCATTCCCTTTGTCTCACACAACTGGAACAAGCCCCTTGAGTTTATTGGTGAATCCCAGATCGTTGCTCTTGACATATCTAAAGCTTCTGATCAGGTATGGCATGATGGGCTTCTTAACAAACTTTCTTACTACGGTCTTCCACCTAAGCTTTGTTCTTGGCTCTCCAGTTTTATTGCTAATCTACGTATATCAGTTATTGTAGATGGTCATACTTCCAGCTTTTATCCAATTAATGCTGGGGTGCCCCAGGGCTCAGCACTGGCACCAACTCTGTTCCTTCTTTACATTAACGATTTTCTCTCTTTCATAACCAATCCTATCCATAGTTTTGTTGACGATAGTACCCTCCACTCTAATATTAAATTTCTTAAGCCAGCCTATAATTCTGATTTGGAAAGCAAGCGAGGGTCAATACAGATATCTCTTTCACAAGGCCTTAAAGTAATCTTGGATTGGGGAGCCAAAAATCTTGTCCAGTTTAATGCCTTCAAAACACAGCCATGTTTGCTATGGCGGAAAAAGTCGACCAATGCTCATCCGTTACTTATAAGCGACCAAGTTCTACGAAACAAAAAATCGTTTAATCTTATGGGTGTTACTTTTGAGAATAACTTTAACTGGCACAAACACATAGCCTCAGCAGCTTTAAAGAAGATTGGATTCTTTTTTTGAGCCAGAAAGTATTTCTCGCCTTTTAATCTGTATACTCTGTATGTCTCCCAGATCAGACCCTCTTTAGAATATTGTTCTCACGTCTAGGAAATGGCGCCTCCTACAACACTTAGCATTCTTGACTCCATTCAGTGAAGAGCTGTTAGTCTTACAGACAAGCTTCCTTCTCTTGCCCACCGACGAGCTGTAGGGGATTTTTCCCTCTTTTATAGTTATGTACACGACTTCTGCTCCGAAGAGTTGGCCGGTATAATTCCTCCTCTGGCAGCTCCCAACAGACAAACACGTAGTGCCACTTTTATGCATCCTTTAACAGTTTAACTTGAGAGGCCCCGAACTTCCCACTTTGTTCATTCTCTCATCTCTAGAGTGTCCAGATTATGGAACCAGCTATCCGCAGAAGATTTTCCTTTTCCCCCAAATCTCCAAATATTGTCGTGTGAATAAACTCCCTATTACCAAACTTCAGACACCCACGGTACGTTAGTATTTAGGCCGTAGCCTTCGTGGACAGCCCTAAGATAAAAAAAAACTAAAACAATCAGCTTGACGATTAAAATTCGGTCACTCCAGATCCATAAGTCAAAGGCTAGCAAGGTCAGCATTCATGTTGCCTCCCCCCTATACCAGGTCTGAATACGCCCATGGCATTAAAATTGGCATGCAAGCTTTTGCCTTGCCATTCGGGTATTTGTAAGTGCAGACTTTTAAGAAATATGTTATAAGTAAAAAATATACCCTGCATTTATCATGTTCGTGTCGAGAATAATACTATTAAGGATATATCTACGTAACAACTTAAAAAAGTATACACTAAATATTCACTATCTAAATTATTATCTCTCACCTCAGATTCCATGTTTAATATTCTGCAAGCAGCATGAGAAACAGAGAAAATATTTAATATAAATTGCTAAACAATAGTAACCAATGAACTTTAAAAAATATTTTTAAATATTACGCAAATTAAAATCCATATTTCACATTAAAATTGTAAAAATGCTTTTTACGTGTAACATAAAAACTGATAATTTTGTTTTTTTACCATTTAAATTGGTAATATTTTAAAAGACGTCATACATAATTACAGTAAATTACACGTATAAGTTAATTTTTTTGTATATTAAACTGCCAACATATCACAATATCACAAATGATTTAGTAAGTAGGCTATAAAACAAATAAACAGGTTCATCCAACGAGGACTAAACGTGGCCATATTTCTGGATATCCTTGTATTTAAAAAATGTGAAATAGCCATCTTGTCTATTTTTTCCCGTAGAATCCTAAAGAGTACTAAATAAAATAATTCAAATTTAAAACCAACCTTATTTATTGGTTCGTTTTTTAAAAGTATCTCATTTTTTTGATACGTTTCAATAAAGATAATTTCCTTTTAATTTTTAGTAACTACAGAATTAATTAACGTGGTGGGAAATGTCGCTGCAATCTAAGAACCTAGTCTAAATTAAATCCAATAGTCTTCCTATCCGTCAACTTAGTTCTGAAGTTTTAATTTACTTTCAGAATTTTGTATTCCAAGCATATCAGTAATAAAAAACATGAAGCTATTTATTTTTTTTTGAAAAAAGAAATCTGAATATATTTTAAGGAGTGACCGCAATGTTAGCCTATTTTCTCACCCTTGCCAGAAACCTTAAAAATATCCTAAAAACATTCTGCATATGTCGAATTATTGGTAATGACAAATCAAGATGCATATATTTTTTGGTTTTTCGAAAAATACCGAAAATACCCCTAATTAGGATAATATGCAGTTCAAAAATATTCAATAAAAAATCCAAAGACGTATTTAAAAAATAAAATTAATGATGGTGTAACGAAAACGAAACGTCGCAGGAAATTTTGGACTTCACCAATATATAATGCGCAAAAAATTTCAATAAGAATGTATTTTTAGAATTTTTGTAAGTTTTAAAATAAAGTAGTAAAAAAATAAAAACAAAAATCAAAAATTTTCGTTTTTGCGCCTTATTACCGGAAGTACGAAGTATAACTTTTATAAAGTATAAATTTTTCAACGGTTTATTATTGAGCTTCCCAATACGTAACTTAGCCTAATTCAAACCACCCTCCTACCCCCTACCTTTTCGGAGATCCCCATGCTGTTCATTGTTCATTCTTATTTACATTCTTTTATATACAGGGTGACATAGAAAAAAGTACATTGCATAGTGCCACACAATAAAGGACACTAAAATAAGAAAAAAAGTTCCCATGAACACGGGTCCGCAAGGCCTTCGCTTAAAAGATACGGGGTGTTGGATTTTTTTTTTATTTTATTTGCAAAAACAATGATAAATCAACAATTACATTTTAATGATATGCTAAAAAACATGATTAATTAAAACAAAACATCAAGTTTTTAGAAGATGTTCAAATTGTTGCCCTTGTACTTCAATACATTTTTCCATTCTCCTTCTTAATGATTGAAGGCATCTTTGAAATATTCCTGGGTTATTACGAAATCTATCTGCCGATTCCATAATTCTTATCCATAATTGTTCTTCATTATGTATTTCTACTGCATAAACTTCATTTTTCATAAATCCCCAAAGTGAAAAATCGATGGGATTAACATCGGGACTACGAGCTGGCCAAGCTACAGGCCCCCCTCGACCAATCCACGTATTTCCAAATCTCCTGTCCAAATATTCCCTTGCCACTCGAGAAAAGTGAGCTGGCGCCCCATCATGCATGTAATACATTCTTCCAATAATATCCAATGGGACATCCTCTAATAATGTGTTTAAATCATTCTCCAAGAAATTTCGTACATCTGTCAATCGATTGGGCAATCGAAATGGGCCAATTAAGTAATTGTCGATTATACCTGCCCACACATTAATAGAAAACCCATATTGGTGACTTCGAATTACAGTTTGATGAGGATTTTCATCATTCCAATAGTGCATGCTATGTAGGTTCAGAATACCATCACGACTAAAACCAGCTTCGTCGGTAAACAAAATTGATGAAATAATGTTTTGTCTTTGGTTTTGCAACCATTCGCAAAATTGTACACGAGGTAAAAAGTCACGTTCCAATAGTGAATGAATTTTG
Source organism: Listronotus oregonensis (assembly GCA_019359885.1). NCBI lineage: Eukaryota > Metazoa > Arthropoda > Insecta > Coleoptera > Curculionidae > Listronotus > Listronotus oregonensis. The sequence goes on along the minus strand of JAHBCN010003766.1, from coordinate 34,496 downwards.
GAAATGATATGGGCGAAGGAGTTGTTCTTTGAAAATTGTCCTAACTGATTCATGGTTGAGGTTTCGCACCGCTGAACTTTTTTCCTGGTGCTTGTTCTCGGATTATTTTCTACCATTCGTAAAACAGTTTCTTCGTTTCGCACATTGCGACGAGTTCTGGAAACCCCCTATCCAATTTTGGTTTTCTAAAACATCCATCTTCTCCCAAACGCCTATGCACATTAATAAATGTTCGAACATTAGGAACTTGTCTTAAAAGATATCTTTCTCGATAGATACGTTGAGCTTCGTAAAATTTGATCTAGCTTCGCCGTAACACATAATCATGTCCCTGTATTCTTCAAAAGTGAAGTGAACCATTTTTGAAAGCAATTTTGAATAATCAGTGAAAAACCCAATGAAAAACTTAATCAAAAACACAAAATACCTCTAACAATTATTACATTAGTTTGACAAGTGTCATTATGACACATTATTCAATATGTTATTTATCATTGGTTTTGCAAAGGTTACTTTGGCGCTTTTTGAATAATTTGCGTCATTTGTACTGGAACCATTGCTTCTACCGACTTGAACAAGGTATACCTTTCTTAAGTATAAAAGAAGGAGTAACAAATTTTTCAGTCGAAAATGACATACAGTGTATAGCAAAAAAGTTACGACCGATTCAATAGGGATAAAAAAACCAAACAAAATTAAAATTCAACATCCCGTATCTTTTAAACGAAGGCCTTGCGGACCCGTGTTCATGGGAACTTTTTTTCTTATTTTAGTGTCCTTTATTGTGTGGCACTTCATTACTTTTTCTATGTCACCCTGTATATTTTATATATTTATATATATATATATATATATATATATATATATATATATATATATATATATATATATATATATATATATATATATATATATATATATATATATATATATATATATATATATATAATAAATATATATATATATATATATATATATATATATATATATATATATATTATATATATATATATATATATATATTTATATATATATATATATATATATATATATATATATATATATATATATATATATATATATATATATATATATATTAATTTACCTTGTTTATTGTAAAAATGTTAAGTTTAATTTTGTTTAACAGTACAGATTTTTATAAAAACTAAGTCTAATCTAAATATATAAAAAAAAGTTAATTGCCTACAAATATTGATAAATAATTAACCCGATACCCATAATCGATACTAGTAAAACTGTTTGCTCTTCTTATTGAGGCTTTATATCTGATAAAGAAGTAAATAATGGTTTTAATTAACGGAGCCAATTACCAAAATGGAAATTAATTAGGAGATTAAGAGGTAAACAGAAATTGTTTGTAAGTACATGGGAGTTCAGCACCGTAATGATGATTTTACTTTATCTTTATAAGAGTGACCCATATAAAAAGACACTTTAAATAGTAAAAAATATATACATTTTTAAAAAGTAAAGAAAAATTTAAAATATATCTAAATTTTGCTTTTATGAAAAATTTTGCAGGAGAAGTTTGGGATCTGAAATCACCATAAGGTGGACGTAATTATACTGAATGGCAAAGAAAGGTAAACACCTATTATTGTACAATAAATTTGTTAAAAACCCTTGATATGTAATACACCTATTAACAAGTTAACCTAACGAGGTGGTTTATGCTCTGTTGAGGTATCTCACTCCGCACTACCTATAAAGTGCTGCCAGAGTTTGAGAAGGGTGCTGTAAGTTCAACATGTTCTTCACATGTTTGATGAGGGAGAGATCAGGCGATCTTGGGGGCTAAGGTAAGTGGTTATAATGTAATGTTGATCCATCAGGTCTAGTATTAATTTGATCACATGCGGTCTGCGTTGTCTTGTTAAAAATGGGGTATATATGCAGTCGTCTCACACCTTTCTAGCTGCTATTTTCTTGGGGTTAATAAACATGTTGGAATATATCAAACTATAAATTAGGTTTTCTTTCCACATCGCCTTTTCACCATCATGTATACCAAAAAGCGAGATTCATTATTAAATATCACTGATATCATTCCTTGTCCAACAGGTATCTGCCTCTACACCATTGCAGTCGGTAGAATTAATACTCAGATATTAATTCCCAATAGGGATGATAAAAAAAACGTCCAAAACTTAAACTTAAACGTACCGTTTAATAATTTCTCTGCTTGTGGAATATAAAAATGTATTAAAATTTTAAATTAATTTAAAAGTCCCGCAGGGTTGTCTCAAGAATAACATATTAAAAAATTATGAAGATCGAGCAATCAAAATTTTAAAGACCAAATGCAAGTAAAGTTTATGCCCGTTTTTTGAATACCACATAGTCCAGTAAATAAGGGGAGAAAGCCGTAAATAAATCTGTTCAGTTTTCCCTTGTACCGCAATTCTTAGGTCTTCGGGGATGCTTTTGAGCGAAAAAAAGGTTATTAACATTAACAGGTGGGAATGGGCTGAAAATGGCCCCTCAAGGCCTGAAAGATGGGTTTCCCGACAATTTCTGCTAAAATATGCGAATTAAAGAATTTTTGTTTAGACAAAAATAAAGATCGCCTTGTAATCTACAAAAATCGATAGTTTTCGAGATAACGGGACTCAAAAGTCCCCTCATTTCAGCTGCCGCTCTACCGCTAGAATGCCGCTATCTTTATAGAGTCACTTATAAGCGGGCGGACGAATTGTTTCATTACTCGGACAATAATAAACATTTTTTAATCATTCAAAGTTCATTAGAATGGGAAAACCCGAACCTATCATCGCAAAAGAGTTTGGGTCCTTTCTGATTTTTCTAGAATATTAAAAAAATCGGTCAAAGTTTTTTTTCACAATATTTTGAGAGTATCTCATTAATTTATTGATATTTTTTGGAAAAAATGGTTTTTGTTATTAACATTTCTTTTTTATAATAAGACCTTAGCAAGTGTTCAATATTCCCAGAAAATTTCCTTTACCATCTTTTTTGCGTTATGATGAAAAATTGTTTAGCCACATGCATTTTTTAGCCGTTTAGCCACATCTATCCAGTGTGCAATGTTATAAATTTTTCTCTGGTTGTTTTTGCGAAAAATTTTGGCGTTGCAAAAAAATGGTGGGAACCATTTTTGTAGATTTCGAGGTGATCTTCATTTTTGTCTAAACAAAAATTCTTTAATTCGCATATTTTGGCAGATATTCGCTCATTTTTGGGACTTGGCGGGCCATTTTCAGGGGGTTCCCACATCGAAATCGTGATAAACTTTTTCTCGCTTGAAAGCATTCGCGAAGTCCTAAGAATTGCGCCACAAATGAAAACTGTACAGATTTATTTACAGCTTTGGGTACTTTCAGGTCTTCAGTTACAACCTATGGGTACGAAAAAAAAATGTTTCATTTAAATGTTGTTTTTCTGGACTTGGGAAAAATTTGGAAATTTAAAATAGCGGATTTTAGGTATTTACAAAGCTATTTGCCACAGGTTCAGAAGATAAGGGTTTTTGAGGGTACCAGGTCAAAATTTTGAAATGAATAATCTTTGAAAATATGAGGAATCGTTTTTTTTTTGGAATTGGATCCTTTCAAAAAGGAAACAATTCCGGATCATCTTAAAATTACATAGCGAGTCCGGAATACGAATCCTATTTTTAAAAAGTAAATGGTTCCTGGAATCGATTTCTACCCAGCTCTGAATAATATATACTGTGTGTTTACCTTTTTTTGTCAATGGATATAATTTCTGTGGTTTGCTGTCATTAACGGATCTGTCATTTGAAACACATTGTACCTGCGGTTAATACCGTTAAATTATCAGTAGTTCGCGTAAATTTGCGTGTATTAGTGTTTTGAAAATATTTGACGTGAATTCATTTGGCGACTTTTATCAAAATCTTTTTTAAATTATAAAGCAATCTTTACGATTCGATCCATCGATACCTTGAACTGATTAACCTGTATAGAGGTAAAATCATATGTCTGATAGATTTTAAAACTGTACGTGTGGGAAATCTACACGAATTATGATTTTTAGGATATTTGAAACATCCTACGGCATTCAATACAGCCCTATTCCTGGAGTGGTGTAACACGTCTAGGGAAAAAATCATTATTTCGTAGTGCACTTACCCAATCCAGTACATTTTAACAATAGATAAATAAAATTTGAAATCAATGTACTTGCCCAATTCATAATCTCATTTATATAATAAAATATTCTTAGAAAATTAATATAAATATTTAAAATATAAATTATGCAAAAATATTCTATTTTAAACGTGTTTTTATTTTAATTAGTTTTTTACTCCTAAAAACGTTAATTGGTATCCTAAAATAGAAGCCACAATCAGTTTAAACTAGAATTAACTTAAAATAGTTTTTATTTATGCATTTATTTAAAAAAAAATTGAAATTTCAGTGAAATTAATAGGGTATTTCGCTGTAAGCTGGCCAACTCACTGTCCCAGGCCGATATAATATAAAAAATATAGTTAATTTTATAATTAACTTAAAAAGATAGTCACCTAATTTACCTCGGTTCATCGTACAATATCCAATAAAATAAAGTTTATTTCATAAAAAACGTTTTTATAATGCTCAAAGAACAGTCTCCTGCATGCCCCCAAAAAACAGCCCCCCTGAAAAGGTGTTTATCTCATAAATATTTTTTTTTTAAATTCATCCATAATATTTGAAATCTATTGAATTTTTTAACCCCCGAGGATTTTTTTAATTTAAAATTGTCAAAAAATCTAATTTTTATTTTGTCCCCAATTTTACGCACAGCCCCCTGGCTCTTATTTAAAACTACCTCAATAACATTTAATACAACTAATCTTCTTTTTTACCTAGTACTTCGTATGCTTTTTGAGTTTGCTCAATGATAATAATTAAATAAAATTATTATTCCATGAAAAAACTAACTAGGGGCTGTTTGTCGGGACAAAAATAAGCTTAAAGTTGCCCAGTTTACAGTGAAATGCCCAATAATATTATGTTGAGAGGGATAATTTAATAAGTACAAAGTTAAATTGCAACACATTTAAGTTACTATGTATGTATTTGGTTTGTCTTTTAATAAAATGATAGGTAAGGTATAGTAATATTTAAAGCTAGAATAAGACAAAAATTAAGAATTTTCACATACTTTGATTGTTTAAAAAAAGGTTGTGGGTTGAAATTCAACCCAAAGCATTTTTTGAAATTAATCTGAGGCTACATTTTTTTAAATACTTTTATTTTATAGGCAATATATTTACACTAAAAAAATAAGTCAAAACATACCTAAAACGTTAAATAAACATGTCTAAATTTTTTTTTAACTCTTTTAGCCATTTTGTTAAAATGTGGGGTAAACTGATTGACCTGTATACATATAAAATCAAATGTCGAACCAAATCCAAAACTGTACATTTGGGAAATCTACACGAGTTGATTATGGGCCCTTTTTCATCATGTAAAACGCATGCCAGTCGCCATTTAAATGGCGGCAATTCAAAGTTTCTCTTTTTTGATCGATAAGGGCTGGGGTAGTATTATCCCCCCAATTAAATCATTTCTGGAAAAAATCGTGGATGGTGCTTCCTGATTTATAATTCAGTTGAAGCCCCATAATATACGAAATTTAAAAAGGTAGCTTAAATGTCATGGACGTCTTAAAGGAAAAGGTGAGCTGATTGACAGGTTAGGCATCAACTTCTTTACTATAAAAAAAGTATCTATAATTTTATTCTAATTAGGCCTCCCAAATATAAAAATTGTTATATTGATTAAATTGTATTGTATTTAAATAATAGCGTGTATCCTCTTACATCCCCATAACAACCCCCTTCTTCGTTCCTTTCGTACTGATATCATTAAAATAATCGATTAATAAAACCTATTAACTATACTTTCTTTAGTATTTTTTTTATTTTAATTATGTGTTTACAGGCCCTTTTACATGCTTGTTTACAAAAAACAGTACGAAAAAAATGCGGATACTGACGCATGCTAAAAAAAAAATTGTGATAAAAAGGCCTGTGGGAACAGTGCCGCTGGGAGGGAGTTGAACAATGCGTAGGAAAAAGTCATAGTAAATAGTACAGAAAATAGGTTGTCTTTTTTTAATGGTCATAAAACGAATAACGCATTTCCTAATGTATTAATCAATTTCGGTACATTTTTAGAATAAATAAAAAAAAATTGTTGAAAAACTAATAAAAATATTAAAATTATAAATTATGCAAAAATATCAATTTTTAATGTTTTTTTTTTTTGTTAATTTGTGTTTACTTTTAAAAACGTTAATTGTTACCTTATATTAAAAGCTATAATCACTTTAAATTAGAACTAGTTTTTTAAGAAAACCGGATTTGGAAATGAATAATATTATGTCAAAAGGAAAAATTTAATAGGTGTAAAGTGAATATACCTTGCAAGACATTTTAGTTACTTTCTATATTTGGTTTATCTTTTAATTAAATTGTATAGTAATATTTTAAGCCGTAATGAAACAAATATTAGGTACTTTCACTTACTTTGATTGGTTAAAAAAAACTAAGAACAGATTTTTTAATAATACAAGAGTAAAAATATTTTTCTTAATCTTGTTTTATTGGCTGTCTAGGTATACTAAAAAGTTTAGTCAAAAAACTTTAAATAAACATGTCTTAAATAAAAGCCACATTTTTCAAAACCGGAATCTCTGTCCATTCCAAATTATTAAATAACCCAAATATTACGAAACATAAAGACACAAAATCATTAAAAAACACTAAATTGAACTCCTAGGTTCCAATTTTCAGTTACTTACATTTAAAAACACTGGTTTTTTTATATTGAAATTAATTTTTCACAGAAAACACTATACGCCGTATTGCTCACTACGACCAGGGGTTGAAACGTGTGGAAATACCCTTCAACTGTCCTCAAAGAGTCTGGGGTGAAAATCGAGCTGGGCCGTACTTATATATTTTCCATGCGGAAATGTTGTGTAAAATAATGAAATTGGGCTTTTCTACAATTAAGTTTGCAGTGCTGCAGGCTTTTCTTTGCAATTGTTTAGTCCAATTATAATAGCAAAAAAAGGTTATTTTTGTAAATAATGTTAACAGATACCATGACTTCCGGAATAACCTGTAGATTAAAAATAATAAAATTGAACCAATTTTTTTCAGGTAATTTTATTAAACAATAATTAATAAAAAAGGCCCTTTTTCGTTTTTTTTTTAATAACAAGAAGTACAGGCTATATTACTTTATTCATAAAAGACCGTTTGTAGAGAATTTAAAAACCTATAAAATGGTTTTTAAAAAATCTCGATCTGACCATTTTTTACCGAGAAAAGACGGAAAAAACTTAAAACAGATCTTTTTTAAAAAAATTGTATCTCCGTTAATTGTCAATATTAAGGGCTCGTTTTTAAAATAATAAATATACTTTAGCCAAAATATGAAAATTGTCGCATTAATAGTTTTTATTCAATTGATATAAACAAATTAGACTTGCAAGTCTAATATTAGGCAAATGGTCCGTTTGGATTTTTAAAAGGTTTTAAAGTTGAATTAAAAGCTACAAATTGTATATCTCATATTTTTATATAAGTTTAGAGAACATTGTTAAAAATGCTTGTGACACCTAAGCGCGTCGAGCGAAAATTCGCGACCGAGACGTATATTCGATATGACAATGTACTCCACGGTCGACTCACTACGTCTCGGTCGCGAATTTTCGCTCGACGGTTAAAGCATTTTAAATGCTCCAAACTTATTAAAAATGTGAATAACAATTTGTAGCTTTAATCTCAACTTAAAAAGCCTTTTTAAATTCAAATCGACATTGCTAACCTTCACGGCACTGCAAAATAAAGGGCTAATTTGTTTATAGTGCGATTGTAAAACTATATTGCGACAATTTTCTCTTCATCTGCAGCTAAAAGTATATGTTATTGACTATTATTCCAAAATATCAGCCCTTAATATTAAAAATAACGAAGGTACGAATTTTTGAAAAAAGGTCTGTTTTAAGCGTTTTTCTGGCATTTCTCGGTGAAAAATAGTCGGATCAAGATTTTTCAAAAACCATTTTGTAGCTTTAATTTTCTACAAACGGTCTTTTATAAGTAAAGTGATATAGCCAGTACTTTTGTTATATTTGAAAAAAACGCAAAAAGGTCCTTTTTTAATAATTATTGTTTTAAAAAATTACCTGAAAAAAAATTGATTGGATTTTTTATTTTATTAATTAACAGGTTATAACGGAAGTCATGGCGCAGTCAGATATCTGTTAACATTAATTACAAAAAAAAATCTATAATGATTGGACTATGTTAGTGAACAGAGCGATTCAAAACATATTCAAAAAACAATAAGTTTATGTTGAACACGAGATATTAACGGAAATAAATTAAAACGTATTTTTGGTAAAATCCTTTTAAAATATAACATTTTAATGGGCCCTTTGCTTAAAATTTATTTTGATTCAAAAATATGTCAAATATATCCCTTTGTCTATTAAAAAACCATCTGTCAGTAATTCCCATTTCAAATTTTAATTCATTAGGAAGTGCTTTTTCGTCAAATGAAATTCAATACTCAATTAATAAAAAGACAGAATTTTTAAAATCTCTTAGCACCAAATTAAAATTTATAGACTCACATATTTCCTATTATTTACTAAAATATTCCTTTGCCATACCTCGAATGTCTTATTTGTTAAGATGTTCACCTTGTTGAAATCTCCAGAATTACTTTGTAATTTTGATAATGTATTACAAAGTTTAGTTCAAGACATAACAAATTGTGATATTAAATTAAATTCTTGGTTACAAAGCACTCTTCAGTAAAATTTGGAGGTCTTGGAATAAGAGATACATCCACCCTGTCTATTTCTGCCTTTTAGGTTCAATCAATGAGGTGTCAGGTTTACTTTCCAAAATTTTACCTTCCTATATTCTTACGACAGTAGATAATGATTTCACCAATTGTTTTGTAAGATGGTTATCTGTTTGCAATCTTCAAAATCAACCACAAGAATTACCAAAAAAACAGAAAGATTTTGACTTTTTAATTTGCCAAGCTCGTCACAAATATATTACAAACATGTGCCAGACAAGTGAAGATAAGGCACGTCTGCTTGCTCTTCAGGCCCCTGAAAGTAATGCTTGGATTAACGCACTTCCATCTTCGTCCTTGGGAAATTTGTTAGACAACAAAACATTCCATATTTCCATCGCTCTCAGACTTGGTCTGCCTGTGTGTGGAGAGCACACCTGCGTTTGCGGCGAAAATGCTGATATTTATGGCCTACATGGGTTAAGCTGCAAAAAAAGCGCAGGGCGTTCTTCTAGACACAGTCAGATAAATGACATTATCAAAAGAGCTCTGATTTTAGCTGAAAATCCTTTTGTATTAGAGCCTTTTGTAGTTTGCAGAAGCGATGGAAAACGGGTAGATGAAATGACGTTAATTCCCTGGAAATATGGAAAACAATTACTTTGGGACGCTACTTGCAGCCATACACTTGCAAAATCCTACCTGGACAAAACTTCTAATTTTGTAGGTGCGGCTGCTCGTATTGCCAAGAATAAAAAACATCTGAAATATAAAGAGCTTGAAGAACGCTTTATCTTCATTCCTTTTGCTGTTGAAACTTTTGGCCCTTTAGGTGAGAGGCTAAGGGTTTTATTAATGAAATTTGCAAAAAAATACAATGCAAAAAATCTCGAAGTTTCATCATCCAAAGAATTGGTTTAGCTGTGCAACGGGGTAATGCAGCATCGGTCCTAGGAACAATCCAGGAAGACCTAGGACTTGATGAAGTTTATAATGTTTAAATATAGATTAAGTTATTTATTTAATTTTAGAATATTGTTATTTGGTATTTATAAGATTATATATCTTATTTATTTACATGTAATAACGAATAAGATTTAATCTGCTAAATATCTTTAACGGATAAAATTAGGATTGAAATTTTACGTCTGGACCTTTAAATTTGACGTCACACCAAAAAAGCTTGTTACGATACGAGACCTGCTAATATTATAATTTTTTTTTACGTTAGTGTATTTCATTTACAGCAAAAACAGAAAATCCATCGCGTTCCTCTGTTCCGATTTAAGATAAATCAATATAATGTAATTTAAAAATACAACTTAATAAATGTAAAAAAATATAAATTTCATAAAATACTGCTCGAAGGTCTAAGATCTGTTCATTGTCATTAATTTGAGAATAACACCGCAATCATGATTACCGACTTTTTGAAGCAATGCAATACATTTTTTGATCAGGTGCTTTTATAAATAGTCCGAGAGCTGGCACCAATTTTTGGGTAGGTATTTAAGGCAAGCTGAAAACTTGTCATATACCTCTCTATTATACCCCAATACGGAACTGCAGACCTGGCTGGTGAGTAGCGATGCTATATCAACCCCTAAATTTTTCAAAGATATTTTTTTCCCAAAATATATTTGAGGCAAAATGCAATTTTCATATGTTGTAGTTTAATCTTTAAAGAATAAAAAAAATAAGTCAGACGATTTTGTCGTGCTTTTAACATTACCAGGCTCGTGCAAAAATATTTTGAAAAAAATATAAAAAATGTTTTTCAGGCAACTTAAAATTTTAATGGGGTATTATTTATAACTAAAAAATAAGATTCTCAAAAGGACAGATTATTTTGGTGGGACTTCTACATACCGGGTGATCTAACAAATTATGTATAGGTGCGACTGGGTAGCGCTATAGACAAGCTGTAGTGTAAGAGAGAACGTTCATCGGCAGCTGGCTGCGTTCTTGCTTGTCGCGTTACTATTGGCTATGGTGAGGTCACGTCGCTTACAATAGCCATGAGGTTTCTAGTCGGTTTTTCGGAGTAAAAAAATGGAAGATTTTTTAAATTTCTGCTAAAAATGGTTTATATAAAAATGATTGTGTTGATTTGTGTGTGTTAAATGGACATATTTTTTGTGTTATTTTTTTTATAAAAATTTGTTATTTAGTCAATTTTAATACAAATCTAAATGTAATGAATTACTTAAATATTTAAAATTAGTGTAAAAATATTGTTTTTTTCAACAGATCTCAAGAGTCATTCTTTTAGAAAATAAATTTTTCAACAACTTTTCTTTCAATTTTTTTTTATCGGATTCATATTTTTGCCGCTACCAGGGGTGGATTTTACGCAAAGGCTGAGTAGGCTGAAGCCTAGGGCGGCAAATATTATGGGCGGCAAATTTACGATTAATTTTTAAAACATGTAGACTAGAAACCTCATGACTATGTATAGCGCTACTCAGTCGCACCTATACATAACCTGGCATGTAGAAAGTCCCACCAAAATGATCTGTCTTTTTGAGAATCTTATTTTTTAGTTATAAATAATAACCTATTTAAATTTCAAGTTGCCTTAAATACATTTTTTATATTTTTTTGCCAAATATTTTTGCACGCGCCTTGCAATGTTAAAACCCCGGAAAAATCGTCTGGCTTATTATTTTTTTTATTCTTTAAACATGAAACTACAACATATAAAAACTGCATATTGCCTCAAATATATTTCTGAAAAAAATATTTTTTAAAATTTAGGGGTTAATTTAGCCCCGCTACTCACCAGCCAGGTCTGCAGTTCCGTATTGGGGTATATTGGGAGAGGTATATGACAAGTTTTCAGCTTGCCTCAAATACCTACCCAAAAATTGGTGCCAGCTCTCGGACTGAAACTAAGAAAACACGTTTTTACAGCAAACCGAACTTAAAAGTAAAAAAATAATATTTAGATAAGTATAAAGATTTTGTGTTACAGTGATACAGTTGGGCGCTTAATATTAAATGTTAAAATTACTTTATTGGTGGCTATTTACAAAATTGGAGTTATTATAAAAATAAAGCAAATTGCAGCCCACAGTTTTTTACTATAGTCAATTATTTTGTCAATAACTTAATTTTTATTTTAATCGTATTTCTATCACTGTAACACATACTCTTTATGATTAAAAAAATATTTTTGAGTTCGGTTTTGCTATAAAAGCGTGATTTTATAGTTTTTTTAAACTATAATTTATTATCTTATTTTTTAGTCTCAAAACAACATCAAAAGTAATCTTAATCAAGAACCTCGTATATGTTTAAATTTATTTTTTAAATTAAATTTTGCTTTTGTTTGATATTCGGGTTCTCAATGGATTTTTTTAAAAAAATTTTCCAAGGTTTTTTTTTCAAAATTAGTTTGATTATTTGAATCGGTAAATAAGGTTTGCTGGCGATGACTGTTGCTTTCTCTTTTTAATGCACGTTTTCAGCGCTTTGCTTTATCCCTCCAGGTTAGTATGTGCTTGAAGGACTAAGAAATGTCCTTTTCATTAAAAAAATGGTACCATAATTTAAGTTAAAAAGATTTGAAAAATAATTCTAAAAAAGTAAATAACTATTTTGTTGAACCATATTAACTTCTTAAGGGAAAATATTCGGCTACATGACAGCTATAGTTTAATGCAGATCAAAGAGTTTCCGTTTTATTGTAAAGGAAAAAAATTTCCGGTCCTGCCTTCAAACACGTCACAATCACGTGGGTTTGTTTGTGTGTATCCGGCGCGCCTTAATCGGAAGCCATATTTCATACCGTTCCATCAGAAATACATAACATTCTATTTATCTACTTTTAATCCTTTTATAAGCGTCTGGGTGTCAAGTCGTAAGCCATTTAAATATGTTAAATTTTAACATTTATAAAACTCAATGTCATTTAACCTGACCTTTCCATTTCCTGTTTTTACTAATTTAGTTGCTCCAAAAGTATGTTTCTCTCACTCTTTCACACAAAAATAAAAGAAATATATAGATAATCTGTTTATCGGATCTCGTCTTCACTGGCAGCTTTGAGTAGGCAGACATTTATTTTGGGAAAATCAATTTCAAAGGTAAACCTACACGGAGTGCTGCTATTGGTGGATATGACGGGAGTGTCGGCGGAGCTGGCATTGACGTCACTCGCCTGTTGATTTTAAATGTTTGGTAACAACGTTGCCGGACTAATTAGAAAATTTTAAGGTTTTTTTTAAACGTAACCTCTTTACAATTTTTGTAATGAAAACTGTTGTGTGTGTATTTGTTTAATCTCGCCATCCCAAATTTTTCAGGTTTGTCAAAATCGTAGAGAAAAATTCCCTTTCTTGGTTTGCATGGCAAAGGTGTACCATTTTAAATTTTTAGTAGGTATTCTAGTTCTTTTTTGACGTCTGCAGATTATACAGAGTTTACGTTTTAGGGTCCCTAGATTACAAAAAACATAAGGATTTTTTCGCGACTTGACGTTTTTAAATACTGGTTGATAGCAGTTCTTTCCCCCACCATTTTAACCGTGTTAAACCCGCCTATCCTCGCAAAAACGAAACGGTTTACGTATGTCACGCCTGTGTCAACTTACATACTAATCGTTTATTACACTTTTAAGTTTAAATCCAAATGTAAGGTCTTTGGAAAGTTAAGAAATAAGTCGAAAAGTTTCCAAGTCAACTATAACAAGTAAATCTTTTCCTTTATGATTTAAATATAATTGCACTAATTCTTCCATTTGGGACTTAACTAATAAATCAAATAATCTGCAATCCGAATTGTTGTTAAACCATAGCAAAAAAAAAACACCACAAGAACCAAAACAATAGAAAAGCCGCGAATCCTCCATTGTTTTAAATTGACACTTGACATAACCATTATTAACGCTTCTCCTGACTAGAGGCGATAGCGGTAGATACTGGGTACAAAGTAATGACGTAGGTACTGACGTCAGAACACCTTCCCCTACGTTACCGCTTCTCGCCAAAATAAACCGGTATGTTAACTGTCCTAACAATTTTCAACGCGGTATGTCGCCAAAATTTGTTGCACGGTTTTTCATTTTCATCTCCCTGTCTATCAGCGTCATTACTTTTAAAAGGACAGATATGAATTTTATGTTTGGTTTGCTTAAACCTAGTGGTTTTTCAATTACGGCACAAAAGCACATTATACGGCACAATGCTCAGCACTTTTTGTACGTAAATGATTTTATCGAGGCATAATCGGGCTTCGGATAACTCTTTTGCTCTGTGTAGACGAAGAACAAGAGCCGAAAAAGCATCATCAGTAATATGGAGTTTCTCCCGTAAAACATGTTCATTTAGTATTTTTAATTATGTTCTCGTGCCGGCCGACAACCTATTGGATACAGAGGGTAGCAATAAGGGGTGAAAGTGCAAAATTTTTGGGAAAAAAATCGTCATCGATAATATGTCAGCCATTTTGTCCACTTAAAGTTGAACCCCTAAGGAGTCTAAATCCAAAAGGGCTGACAGTTAGGTGGATACCAAGGGCAGTAAAACAGGTCAAATTATCCCGAGCGCTTACTTTATACAGGGTGTTTTTTAATTGAATGTTAATATTTAAGGGGGCAATTTTTGGGTCCATTTTAAAAAGAAAACTTTATATGAACGTATGTTCTAAACGTTCTACGTTTTGAGAGTATCAAGAGGCATTTTTTAGTGTACTACATTTTTTAATTTCCAACCATTGGCGTTCGTACGCAATTTGTCCTGCCTATTTTGGCAGATATTGATGGTACGTCACTGATTTCCCTTAAAATAAAAATATTTTCGAAATCCCCAATGATTTATAAACAAAGTTGTTCACTTGCATGATCATTACAATATCGGTAAACAATATCACCATGCAAAGAAATATCTAGATTTACTTTTTCTAAGTGAAAACCGTGCGTCGGACTAAAAAAATTTTGAGCAGATTGGATATCTTGATTTTTTTTCGGTCCGACGCACGATTTTCACTTAGAAAAATTAAATCTAGATATTTCTTTGCATGGTGATATTCTTTACCTATATTGTTATGATCATGCAGAGAAATGATTTTTATTTTTTTAAGCGAAAACCGTGCATCGGAATTAAAAACAATCAAGTTATAACTTTGCTTAAAAATGATTGGGGATTTCAAAAATAATTTTAATTTTAAGAGAAATCAGTGACGTACCATCAATATCAGCCAAAATAGGCAGGTCAAATTCCGTACAAACGCCACTGGTGGAAATAAAAAAAATGTATTACACTAAAAAATGCCTCTTAATACATTGTACATGTATGTCAAATTTTATTAAAATATCTAAAGTGATATTACTGATATTAATAATAAATTATTTATTTTTGAAAATTTTACCACCCTGTATCTCAAAACTTAGGACGATTAAGACATAAGTTCATATGAAGTTTTCTTCTTAAAATGGACCTAAAAATTGTCACCCTAAAATTTGACGTTTTACTGCCCTCGGTATTCACCTAACTGTCAGCCCTTTTGGATTTAGACACCTTAGGGGTTCAATTTTAAATAGCTAAAATGGCTGACATATTATCGATGACAATTTTTTTTCCAATAATTTTGCACTTTCACCCCTTATTGCTACCCCCTGTATCCAATTGGTTGTCAGCCTGCGTGAGAACATAATTAACAATACTAAATGAACATATTTTACAGGAGAAACTCCATCTTACTGATGACGATGATTTTTCGGCTCTAGGTCTTAGACCAGAGAGAAAACAAAAAAGTTATCCAAAGCCCGAATATGCCTCCATAATAGCACTTACGTACAAAAAGTGCTGAGCATTGTGCCGCATAAAGCGCTTTTGTGTGGTTATTGAAAAACACCCACTGTTTTTAAGTGATATTGCTCCGAGGCCCGAGGTATGAGAAGTAAAAGTTGAAATTGAATGTTTTTTTTTTATTTTTACAGTTAAATTTGGCCAATTTTGCAAATTATTGATTGGTATAGAAATGGTAAAAGCAATTTTACACAGACGAAACTTATTCCAAAAATTATTTCCTTAATTGTGTCGAAAATTTTTCTATTTTAGATGTTTAATAATTTTTATTTTGGAGTTTGCAAAAAAAAGTTTGGTTTTTTGGGTGTCCCATCAGAGAAAAATCATACATTTAAAAGCAAATACTCCATTTGTTTGTTTTTTTCGTGAATTTGATTAAAAAAAATTGTCAAATCCTAAATTTTGCAAAAATATCTCCATTTTTTTTTAATTGGAGGCATCTGAAATTTTTGCATAAGAAAATTGTTTGCAAATGTTGGCACAATGTCATAATTAGCATCAAAGAAGAGTTCATGAAAATAAGTTTTTAAATCTATGTAAGATTTGAAAAGATAACATATGCAGAAACGTTGGCAACCCTGTTCGCCTACATAACGTATTAACATTTAAAATTAAAATTTTAAAGCATACAAACACAATTACATTTAAAACCGTTTTAGCAAAAATATTGCATAATATGATATAATATGTATATTAAATGTCGAGTTTTTATTATACATAATGAGTTTTTTGTGCAGTGCTAAATATTAAAAAACATATTTTTCTATTTTTAAACTACGATAAGAACTCCATTGCTGGTTCGTTAAAATATGTTTGCTAGTAACATAATGATATACTGGTTTAGTTTTTATGATAATTAACAATGCTAATAAAAGTATGACAAGCTGGCGGGTGACGTAGGTTCATTATATTTAAATTTGCGTAAAAGGGATATTTATATATGTACATACTTATCAAACACTATTTGCCGGCAATGTACATTTTCCATATTGGCATTGATGGTAAAGCATTGGTGACAATATTATGCCAACATCTTAAATTCATCAAAAAGCTAATCCTAAATAAACCCTTAATTGCCAATAAATTTAACATGAAGACAAAAATGGCGGCCAAATGGCGGCCTCCCAATTCTTAATAAATAAAATATGCCTTTTTGTTATAGGCAACCCAATACTGGATTTTTGAAGGCAACCGTTATTGCATATTTACCTTTTTTAAGCCATAACATTAGTTATTTAAGTAACATTGTAACTATTTTTTAACCTATTTTATTTACATAATAATGGCACCCAAAAACAATTATTTATGTTTTTTAAGCAAAATGGCCCTTTCATAACATTTTATTGTTGCAAACCATAAAAATAAAAATAAAGTAAAATATGTTTATAATGCATTTTAAAACAATGAAAGCATTAAAAAGATGTTATAAAGTAAACAGAGGCATACTAACCCTATAGGCTGTTTGCGCAACAGCCCAGGGGCGCCGTAACTTAAGGGGCGCCGCGAACGTAAAGATGAAGAATTTTTAAACCACGGCCGACACTTGAGTAAACGAGCATATCTAAATATCTTTGCAAAAAGCTGCATTTTTTTACATGAATTTAAATTAAATTCTTTGTAACAAACCGCCCAAAACAAAATACTAATTTTTAAAAAGAATTTTTTTAAATAAAAGAAAGCGCTAATGTGCTGACTATTTGTCCGGACCATGGTACTCCGTATTCCCAGGTATTTTGGCGCTTTGAATCCGAATCCAGGGTCAGTTTGTTGTAAACCTGAGTAATCAATGAATTTGCTCTAACAAACCGCCCCAAAACAAAATACTAATTTTTAAAAAGAATTTTTTTAAATAAAGAACGCTAATGTGCTGACTATTTGTCCGGACCATGGTACTCCGTATTCCCAGGTATTTTGGCGCTTTGAATCCGAATCCAGGGTCAGTTTGTTGTAAACCTGAGTAATCAATGAATTTGCTCTAACAAACCGCCCAAAACAAAATACTAATTTTTAAAAAGAATTTTTTTAAATAAAAGAAAGCGCTAATGTGCTGACTATTTGCCCGGACCATGGTACTCCGTATTCTCAGGTATTTTGGCGCTTTGAATCGAATCAGGGTCAGTTTGTTGTAAACCTGAGTAATCAATAATTTGCTCTAACAAACCGCCCCAAAACAAAATACTAATTTTTAAAAAGAATTTTTTTAAATAAAAGAAAGCGCTAATGTGCTGACTATTTGTCCGGACCATGGTACTCCGTATTCCCAGGTATTTTGGCGCTTTGAATCCGAATCCAGGGTCAGTTTGTTGTAAACCTGAGTAATCAATGAATTTGTTCTAACCAAAGCGAGGAAGAAGTTTATTATTTAATAAATCAATTCAATTTATAATAATAATATTTATTATAATTGAGGAGTAACTCTTCAAATAGCAATATGTCCATCTGAGGAGCAAATTGCGTTTGATGCAATTTTAGAAACATAGTTGCAAACTCTATATAATCCCATAAAAACAACGCATTAAAACGTATTAGAAATATAAGTAATTAGATGGCAAAAAGTGGCAAACACATCAAAATGAATTTTGTCCACGAATGTAACCTCTTCATAAACTATTATGTCCGATTGTCCGCTAGTGGACAGCGCTGTCGCATGGAAGCAGGTGTCATTTTATTTTTTAATCTACACTCTTTAATTGCACCAATAACTTTAAGAAATCCTTAGCGCAAGATAATCTACAAGCAGTGTGATTGGCTACATTGGAGATTTAAGGAATACTTAACGCTAAGAGTTCCCTAAAATTGTTGGTGCAACCAGCCATAAGTAATATTTTCTGTGTTGTTGAGCAAAATAGGCCAAAAATAAAATGGATAATGTTAAAGTAGGAAAATACATTTAAGAATCACGAAAAAAACTACCCGAATTTTTTACGTAAAGTCGCATCAAAACGAAAGATATGTCAAGAAGTACAATAGAGAAAATACATTTCGGTAAAAACATTTTTTATTTTTTCTAGGGCACTATAAATTAGGTATTATACTTTTTATAGAGTGTCCCATATTAAATGAACCAATAATACTGGAAAACCTAAAAGAGATAAAAAAAGTTAAATACAAAATTTGTTTAGTGAAATGTGATATTTTAATTTTAAATAAAACAAAATTGTTGTAAATTCAAATTCTACATAAAATTCCCAATCTTTAGGCCATTTATATTCTTACTAGATGAAAAGCTTGTCTCCGCCAAGCGAGAGACAATATTAAGTAGCCTCTGTCTCCGTAAGACACCTTCCGGACGGCTAACGGTAAAAAAACACTTTTTTGCTCCTATTTTTGTCCCGGGGACGAAATTCAAAAAAACGGGCTTCGTTAGGTTCTAGCCACTGCTAAAGACTACCACTGTCACCCACTGTGCCAAATTTCATGATTTTAGCTCAAGCCATAACTTCAGAATCACGTGGACAGACAAATAAATATATACCTACCTACATATAAATATATCCACGTCAGCAAATTATATATATATATATATATATATATATATATATATATATATATATATATATATATATATATATATATATATATATATATATATATATATATATATATATATATATATATATATATATATATATATATATATATATATATATATATATATATATATATATATATATATATATATATATATATATATATATATATATATATATATATATATATATATATATATATATATATGATCCCTAAAGTTAATAGTTTTGGAGTTACAAACGATTGAAAATCGTTATTTTGGAACTTAACGATTTACTTAGCAAAAAAGAATCTGATGGTACCATTATGGTATCACTTATAGTTGGCACCATAAGATAGCTTTTAAAAAGTTAAGATAAAAATCCAAAATTTATTTTACTCTACCTTACATTGTTTTTACTTAATGAGTCATTATTATAGAAATATGAATAGCCGAAAGGTTGACAATTTTATGTAGAACCCAAATTTGCAACAATATGTGGAGTATTCTATTTAAAAATGTTTGTAGTAACATCAAGCCTGGCAAAATGGACCACCTGTATACATAAAAGCCTAAAAAAGATATATTTCACTAAAAAATTTTTGCATATTTCACTTTAACACTTTTTTAAATATAATAATAATTATATATAAGTATATGTTTATTAAATTTATTTATGGTAACTATAAAAATGAAATCTAAACATGGTACGTTTATAATTTTTTCCTGGTAGGGCGGCACCCAAGAGCCCTCCCTTGCCAGCCGCCACTGGATTGTGGAATATTAGGTAAAAAAACGTACAAACAATTTAATATGATATTGTTGTTAATATATTTTTTTTGGTAATTGTTTAGAACCACCCCACCTATTTTTAGTAAAAAATCGGAAAAAAAGATTTTTCTTATTTTGTTCTATTTTACGGCAAATCTTTTAGAAAACATGCAAAAAAGGTATTTTTTAACGTTTTTGTCCATAAAATGCATCCATTTAAGTTACGCAATTTTTAGTTATTTGTTTCATACTTTACGCGTAAAGACAAGTAATGTAAAAAAAAACAAAATATCAATTTTTGGATTTTTTAAATATTTTTCAAAAAAAATGTTTAATAGTATAATTGACAATTTGGATTTTTTTAAATTATTTTATTTGGAATAAACTTTAAGTACGAAAATATTTAACCACTCAAAAAAAAAAGTTTTTTTTCTACCAAGAACAACAATACTTAAAATAAAATAATAGCTTTTATAATCTTTTCATATTGTTAATGTAGTTAAAATTGTTAATGAGTTTTCTTTAATATATCCCGTTGTAAAGATAATTTTTTTTTTGAAGTTTGCTTTTTATTTTCGAATACAACTAAAAAATTTAAAGTGCATACATGGAAACAGTTTTTTGAATTTTGTAGAGAAAATACACAACAAAAACAATATTTCTACCCAGTAACTGGTTTGTCTTTTAACCAATTAAAAATATAAAATTTTTGATGTGCTAACTTTGTTTTTGAAAAAATAAAAGATAAACATCAGCATCGAAATGACGCTTTTCTGTTTTTGCAAATTCTTTAAATACATTTTATGAGTGTGCAGTTGTACTAATTTTAACTTTCATGCTCATTGCAAATATATTCTGGCCGATTCATCTGGCGATCTGCAACTTCATAGGGGTCAATAGGGCTGAGCAGGCTCAGTTTCTTATACCCCGGGACCTGTACCGAAGTAGTCTCATTTTCGAAAAAGTTGTAAGGCGAGTAATCCCAAAGAAAACATAGTGAAATAAGTTCTTGTTGGGTTTACTCGCCTGGAAAATTTCTATAAAATGGCACCGCTACGGTCCTGGTCCCGGGGTATAGCGACTAAGTGTGCTCGGTCCTATTGACCGCTAAGAACTGGCGAATCGCTTAAAACACAAAAATCCCAAAAAAACTATCTACGTTTCTGTGTCAATTCGGCCACCATTATTAAGATTCCAAGAACTTAATTAATATTTATGAAGTTTTGTCATTAATGGCATAAAAGTTTTTTTTTAATTGGTTTATTTAGTATTTTCAGTCGCTATATCCCGGGACCAGGACCGAAGCGGTCCCATTGTGTAGAAACTTTTTAGGCGAGTAAATCCAACAAGAACTTATTTTAGTATATTTTCTTTAATATTACGCGCCTTACAACTTTTTGGAAAATGGGACCACTTCGGTCCAGGTCCCGGGGTATAACGAACTGAGCCTGCTCAGCCCCATTGACCCATATAACCTTGCCGATCGCCTGCAACAAAAAAGAAGAAAAACCCCCTAAAATAACAGAAAATAAAGAACACTAATCTACGTTTCGGTGGCAAGTCAGCCACCATTGTCAAAATGAAAAATCAAAAAAGAAATTTAAACTAAATTTTAAGAAATTGTGAATTAAAAATTTAGGAAATTTTAAAAGCTTTTAAACTATTTATGACGTTTTGTCATAATTGACATATTAGTTTATTTGACTGGTATATTTATAATTTTTAAAAAGACAAAAAAGGTAATGCGGTGTAAATTGATTTTAAGTTTACCTGAAGTTACTTCAGCATCAAGCATAGGTAACCATGTATTATTTAAATTAACAGATGTTAATGCTACACATTTATGTTTATTTAATAATATAAATGCACTTTCTTTTATTTTAAGTTTTTTTGAACAAGTTTCCTTTGCTAAAATACTAGAAACATTCCAGTTTATTATGTGGCTGTTATCAAATGCGCATTGACATATTTTTTATTTGTGAAATTCTGTGTTTTTAATGCATGTTCTATGTTCTTTCATGCGTTTGGCTAATGGTCTGGAAGTTGCACCCATATAAAATTTATTACATTCACAAGGATTGGCTAGGATCCACAAAAACTGATACACAAGGCAGAGCAGCAGAAAATTTCGCAATTAGCAACTCGCTCACCAATATAATTATGGAACCTACCTACTTTCCTAGGGTTCCTACCCATAATTCTAACCCCCGAACTCTATCAAGCATCAGTAACTGCTCCTCTTGGTCGCTCTGACCATGGTTTGGTCACTGTATCTTACTCCACTCATTTTGAGTCAACTGAAAGCATGCCGCCACGAACCGTCTGGCACTACAATTCGGCCGACTGGGATGGTCTGAGAGATTTCTTTGCCAGCTACCCTTGGGATCCTACCTGCTTTTCTACTTTCGATCCTTCAGAAATATGTAAACAAATTACCGAAACAATTCAACTAGGCATTGAGACCTATATTCCCCACACTAAAAAGAACCCCATAACTTCAAATCACAAACCGTGGTTTTCTAAATCCTGTGACAAAGCCAGACTTTTAAAAATTCAAGCCCACAAAAAGTTTCTTCAAAACCCCAGTCCCGAAAATCGACAGGCTAGCATCGAAGCGAGAAATCAGTATAATCAGACTATCTCAGAAGCAAAAAACCGTTTTAACAATCGAATAAAAGATAAAGTTCTCTCTTGCTCAAATGGCAGTAAAGCTTTCTGGTCCTTTGCCAACAATATTAGTCAGAACTTTTGCACAAATTCTTTTTCACCCCTAATCTCTGAAGATGGAATTGTCTCTACCTCCAAAGGAAAAGCCGAACTATTTGCCAAACAATTTGCTGCCAATTCTACGCTTGATCCTCCTATTAATCTTCCCCTTCCAACAGTTTCTGTTTCTCATAAAATGTCCGATATAATTTTTAAAGTTAAACAGATCAAGCGTATTCTTTCTTCTCTTAATACTAAAAAATCGTCTGGGCTAGATGGCACACCAGCAATCGTCTTAAAAAAATGTGCTCCCGAGCTTGCACCCATCTTAACTCGTCTCTTTTAAATCTCTTACGACACGGGCATTTTCCCGGAGAGTTGGAAAGCTGCACGTGTGCAACCTGTCCCCAAAAAAGGATCCAAAAGTCTCCCTTCCAACTATAGACCTATATCTCTTCTTTCAGTTGTTTGCAAAGTAATGGAAAAATTCATTAATTCCCAAATCTTAAAGTATCTGGAAAAACATAAGATCTTACATGATAGACAATATGGATTCCGTCACAGTAGATCCACAGCTGATCTTCTTTCCTTTGTCTCACACAACTGGAACAAGTCCCTTGAGTTTCTTGGTGAATCCCAGATCGTTGCTCTTGACATATCCAAAGCTTTCGATCAGGTCTGGCATGATGGGCTTCTTAACAAACTTCCTTCTTACGGTCTTCCACCTAAGCTTTGCTCTTGGCTTTCCAGTTTCCATTCTAATCGACGTATATCAGTTAGTGTAGATGGTCATTCCTCCAGCTTCTACCAAATTAATGCGGGGGTGCCCCAGGGCTCAGTGCTGGCACCCACGCTGTTTCTTCTACACATTAACGATCTTCTCTCATCCACAATCAATCCCATTCATAGTTTTGCTGACGATAGTACCCTCCACTCCAGTATTAAATTTCTTAAGCCACCGTGTAATCCTGATTTCGAAAACAAGCGCAGGTCAATGCAGATATCTCTTTCAAAAGATCTCAAACTTATCTTGGATTGGGGCGCCAAAAATCTTGTTCAGTTTAATGCCTCGAAAACACAGTCATGTTCGCTGTCGCGAAAAAAGTCTGCAAATGCTCATCCCTTACATTTGAGCGGCCAAGTTCTGCAGAACAAAGAGTCGTTTAATCTTGTCGGCGTTACTTTTGAGAATAACCTCAACTGGCATAAACACATTTTATCCATAGCTTCGGCAGCTTCAAAAAAGATTGGATTTCTCTTCCGAGCCAGAAAATATTTCTCTTCTTCCAATCTGTACATTCTGTATGTATCCCAAATCAGACCCTCTTTAGAATATTGTTCTCATGTCTGGGGAATGGCGTCCCCTACAACACTTAGCATTCTGGACTCCATTCAAAGAAGAGCCGTTCGTCTTATTAATGATTCAACGCTCACAAAAAGGCTTCCTCTTCTTGCCCACCGTCGAGCTGTAGGGGATCTGTCGCTCTTCTATAGGTATTTTCACGGCTTCTGCTCAGAGGAGTTGGCCAGTATAATTCCTTCTCTGGCAGCTCCCAACAGAGCAACACGTAGTGCAACTTTTATGCATCCTTTTACAGTTCAGTTAGAGAGGCCCCGAACTTCCCGCTTTCTTCGTTCCTTCATCCCTAGAGTGCCAAGACTATGGAACCTGCTGCCCGCAGAAGTTTTTCCTTCTCCTCCCAATCTTCAAAAATTTAAGTCCCGTGTGAACAAACTCCCTCTCACCACACTGAAGACACCCACGGTACGTTAGTACTTAGGCATCAGCCTTCGTGGACTGTCCCAAGATAAAAAAAGGGATCTTATAAGTAACATTTTTTGTGTTTTCGTTTATATTGCCTAGTTTTGCTGTTGTTACTTTAGATTTAATACTATATAAATATAATAAAAATTTGTTATACCCCGAGATCTGAACCTAAGTGGTCCCATTTTCCAAAAAGTTGTAAGGCGAGAGTAATCCCAAAGAAAACATACTGAAACATGAATCCGCCACAAAACTATAGAGCATATTTAAGAACCTTTTAAACCATGTCATTATTTTGACATTTTAAATGTCAAAAAGTTTGGGCATCATTAATATTTCCGAATTTTTTTTATTTGGTGACGATAAAAGATTAATGTTTCTGATTGGCTAAAGAAAGTAAGTACTAAAAATCAATTATATCAGGAAATAGTGCTTATCACCAAGAGGGTTAAAGTATTAAATAAGCATTTGAAAATATTTTTCCACTCTGTATATGTTTTATTGACACACCTCCTTAATCTTGTGCCAAGAAAAATTCTATTTTTATTGTCACGTGTGACTTAGCGCTGTGTAGGTACTTATTTACATACGTATAACCGTTGTACCTACATTGCAAATTGCGCAAATATAATTCAGGCGCCTATATATTTAACGTGGGACAATAGATATGTAGTGGAAATGTACGTAAGCAAATTCACGAAATAAGATACAAAGTATTAAAAATTTAACTGAAAATAAATCTAAATCAGTTTGTACTATCTGAAAAATGGTAACAATAGTTTTGATAGAAATATAGGGTTGAAGTCGCAAGACAAATCACTTATTCAGAAATGCTGTCCTACTGTAATAAAATTGACCACTTAAAAGTCTGCGTTGTACTGTATATAACTTAAGTTATTACTTAACTTACAAAAAATAATTTGTTATGTATTTATAACAAATTGTTTTTTGATGAACATGATATGTTCACAAAATATATGACTTTATTATTCCATATATTACAAGCAAAAAGAAAAAATGCAAACAAGAAGGCTCATCTCCATTTTTGATTCTAGTCAAATTTTATATCCTTCACTTCACGCGAAACTTTCTTGTTATTTTCAAGAAAT
Organism: Listronotus oregonensis; assembly: GCA_019359885.1. Classification (NCBI taxonomy): domain Eukaryota; kingdom Metazoa; phylum Arthropoda; class Insecta; order Coleoptera; family Curculionidae; genus Listronotus; species Listronotus oregonensis. The sequence continues at coordinate 9,006 of JAHBCN010003766.1, read as the reverse complement.
TCTTCACTGCAATTTTTAACTTTGGTAGATTCACGACACGATTCGCAACATACAATAGACCAGGAGCTGGCGACAAATATTTGTGTCAAATTTTATTCTCCAGGAAACTCTATATATTCGATAAAGTATAGTGACGGAAATAAAATTTCGTACACTTAGGTTAACATTTTATGTCAATTTTGAATATTTTGGTAAACTTGGCTTTTTACCTTTTTCTCACCTTAATTAATATTCAATAAAATACATGACTGCAAAATAAATATATAGTTTATTTTATTCAAATATTAAAGAAAAACACTGGCTTAATATTTCAAAGCGGCACCATTTTTTTCCACTAATAAGTTTAAACGTGTGGGCATTGATGCAATCAGCATTTGTGCATGGTGAACATTGTAATTATTCCAGGTTTCTTCAATTTTATTCCACAAATCATCACTGTTTTGTGGATGGAAATCATTGTTCTTGTTAATTTCCTTTACGATATATCCCTAAACGTTTTCGATTGGATTGATATCAGGGCTTTTTGAGGTCCAAGGTAACAATGAAATATTATTTTCCAGTAGCCAGTCCGAAACTCTCCTTGCTGTATGGGCGGGGCAGTTGTCATGCTGGTATATAAAATTTTCTTGTTCAAATATATTGTTTACCGATTGAAACATAACATTTTGGAGTATGTGTATATAAGCTTGACTATTAAATCTTTCTCGAATACGGTGGCATATGCCTAGTCCTCTGAAAGACATATACCCCCATACATTAACAGAAAATATTCCACTTGTTTTAACATGTTGGGTATATCTTTCTTCGTACCGTGTATTTTGCGGCCTATACACTCTAATCTGCCCGCTATAATAAGATTGAAAAATCTTCTCATCGGTAAATACTACCCTTTCCAAAAATCCATACCTTGCGGTAAATATTCCAGTGCAAACCCCATTCTTTGCTCTTTATTCATATCGGTCAAAAATGGCTTTTTAGCAGCTACACTGCTTCTCAATTCCGAATTTTTCCTAATACGATTTCTTGCCGTTCTTACTGTCCCAGGAAAATTAGTTTGGTTGTGTGCTTCTATAGCTGTCTGAAATGGATTGTTTCGCAAAAAATCTATCAGATCATTATCTTGATTTTCGTTTGAAATTTTTCTTCTACCACTTCCAGCCCTTCTCTCCAATGATCCTGTATTTTCCCATTTAGTTCTGAGGCTTAGTGCTTCTTGGTTTCCCAACTTGCTGAGCTATTCTTCCCAGAGAGACACCTTCTTCGAATATAGTAATTACTCTCGCCTTCTCTAGTTCATTCATTTTCCAAAATTAAAAAAAGTAAAATAATATAATTTTGAAATGTGTGACAGATAACAATTTGTCAAGTAAGGTATATTTCCAGGTGATCCAGGTACCAAAAGCCAACATCACACTGGGAAAAATTAGGTGTACGAGATTTTAATTCCGTCACTGTACAGTCTCCTGATACCGAAAAGTCACTTCTAACACCTATAGGGTGGGACAATAATTGAGGAAGGGTTGAAAAATAAACAATAGGGTTTGTCAAATTTTATTCTCTCTAAAACTTATATGCTAATTAGTTTTCAGTAAATAATACATGAAAAAACGTTTCTAACACCTAGCAAGCGGGACTATATTGTTCTTACAGCTTATAAACAATGTGATATTTTAAAAGCGCGTTGTCAAAAATTATTCTCTTTAAAATTTACACGAGAGGTAAGTTTAAACCTTAAGTAACAAGAAAAAAAGTTCTTACGGCTTGAACGCGGACCAAATGAGTTTTTAGGCTGCTCTAAACTTAAAAATTGAGAGCGCCCTTGTAGAGTTACCGAGGGACGAGACGAGATAAAGCCTTGTCTCGTCTCGTCTCGAAATTTCGAGATAATATATTTCGAGACGAAACGAGGCAAGGGTCAAGACGAGACAAGACAAACGTTTGTCTCGTTTCGTCTCGTTTTGTCTCGTTTGTCTCGAGTTGTTTTGGTTTATTTTAATTTAATTAATTTCAATATACAGTGCATTCGTAATGCATAGGATAATTTCAATAAAAATTAGATTGTTTAAAATTAGTTTAATAAAAATGCTTGAACCAGTCGATTTTTATTTTTACATGTTACACATTTTTTAAACCAATTTTTATGTCTGCACAGTGCACAAGGTGGTGATAAAAAGACATATTTTTTAAATGGAACACACATATTTTATCATTACATTATTAATTCCAATGTTTAATTCAAGAAATGTTCATTCTCAATTTTTTTTACCAAATTTTTTTTTCCATAATAATTAAGTAGGTATACCCAAACTATCCTAAATGGCAATACTCTTATTCCTACGTAACTTTCTGGGTATAGAATATAAAGTAGGTATAGGAATTTTTAGAATTAAATAAATAGAATCCAAAACTGTAAAAATATGAGTAGATATAGGCATTCTATTTTAAATTTTAAAAAATAACTTTTGTAGCACCCTAATACTTTATGGACGTGCCCTGTCTAATTCAAAATATCGTTAAAATTTAACATACTATTTAACCATATACCTAATACTTACATAAGCACATTATATCTACACATCTTATATTCAAGACATTAAATTACTTACTTCTCGCCATCGTTAACTCACCCTGTACACTATATACCTACAAACTAATTGCAAAATCTGCTGCAAATTGGTATGTATTTTAAGAAGGATGCATTGTTTTTAGTAATAGCAAAGATAATACTACTACGAATAGATGGTTCATTTAAATGGGGCGTTTTGAATCAGTTCGGAGATATCAATGCTTCCGTAAATGCGAATAAAATTAAGTCGGTAACCCCTGCCCCAGCGAATCGAGGCGAGGTACGAAACTATGTGCGACATTGTCAATGTCTGTCGCTTGTACCTTATTCGAAACCTGAAGTAGCGAAAGCGGGCGGCTAAATGAATTGTGTATTTCCTAGTCGCGTTTCATCACGCCAATAGTAAAGGCCTGCCGGCAACACTGTTTAACTTTCGTTCAAGGATAGCGCGAAAATCTCTTGATGGACATCGGCTCGCAAAATCCATTAGGGGTATCAAAAATATAGCATTGAATGGTTCATCTTATCCGTAGTAGTATTATCTTTGGTAAAAGTAAAACTTTTAAAAACATAATAGCCGCAAATCCTCAACTAACAGAAAAATATTCCTCTGCATAGGCATCAAAAAAAGCCGCCGCGCTGCCTTTATACTTTGCCGACACACCGTTTTATTTGGGATGCGGCAATAGTTTTTGCATGTTTTTTACTATTTAAAGATCTATAGAGCGGTTGCCTTTTTAAAATGTTTTGACATTTTTTCTTAGTTCATTTTTGTGTTTGAAGCTTGTTAGAAGTAAGAAGGTGAATTAATATTTTTTAAAAATAGAACACCCTGTATAAATGCTTATATTTTTTTATAACACGCCTTGTAAAGAAAAGTTGACGTGATTGAGCTTTTCTTAAAATTGTGTAGTTTTCTCAAAAAATTGGTGATTTCAGACTTTACGGACACCCATAATATGCAACTAAAAATATAATAATGAACCCAATAATTTGTTGTTTTTATTTAAAACAAAAATATAGAACATATAAGTGACATAAAAATGTCCACAAAATAGAAAAAAAAATCTAAAAGATAATGAAACATAAGTCATAAACTCTATTACAAAACACAGGTAAAATGTTTTCTAGAAATTTTTCTTATAATTATACAGGGTGTTTGAGCAATAGTTTGAAAATCTTTAACAGCAGTTAGATCTTGCAAAAAAAGTCTCTATAAACATAAGTTCGGATATGCATCGTTTCGAAATTGGAAATACGCAGGGTCCTAAAGTTAAAAAGAAGCATTAATTGTACATAATTTTTTAAAACAATCATTTTGATAAAACAACTTAAAATACAACTTTTTCGTTATTTGAGTTTTTTTCGAGAGACAAAGTAAAATTCCTACTTTTCAAAAGGGTATAAAAAAGAATCGGTTTTGATTTTTTTCATGAAAGCTAAGCAAAATTTAAAAAAAAAACAAGAGACTAAATAGTTGCATTTTAAGTTGTTTTATTGGGAGTAATACCACGAGTGCTTAAAAATTAGAGATCATTTCTTACGATAGCGTGCTTTCTCATAAATTCACGAGTCCGAGGGACGAGCCAATTTTTAAAGAAAACACACATGAGTATAAAAAAATATCTGGGGCCCGATTCTATAAGCAAATTTTTTGACATTCCTTTTCCCTATCTCTTTCGAAACAGTGACAAACTTATGAGTTACCTGCAAGGGCAACAAAGACATGTGATCCCTATTTTGACATTCTCTTTCCTTATATTTTTACAGAATCCCAGCTCTGGTTTATTTTAAAGCACGAGCGGTATTTAGGGAGAATATTTCACGGATCAAAAACGTAGATAAAGTTTATTAACTTAAAATTAAATATTAATTTAACAAACCGTCATTATTATTTAAAAATTTCGTATTGTCAATTTGACAGTAAGTGAAAAAACCACGTTGTCTAGACGACGTGGAATTTCCGCTGTAATTTTTCCATAATACCACTTCTCTTATGGGAAAGTATGTACATGAGTGAAATATTGAAAATAATTAAAAAATAATAAAACCACAGGGTGATATACTTTTTAAAACAATTAATTTTAGCTTCTTTTTTTAACACCCTGTATTTCTGAAACGATGGATTTCTTGACCTACGTTTATAGAAACTTATTTTTGCAAGATCCAACTGCTGTCGAAGTTTGTAACACTAAATTTTAAACAACCTGTATAATTTTTAAGAACTAAAAATATATTGTTGAATATTTATTTACAGTTAGTTCACTTAAGTTTTAAGTCATTAAATTTTTTTGAGATGTCTCGTCTCGTCTCGAGCTTGTCTCGTCGGATTTTATCTCGTCTCGTCTCGAAGTTCGAGACAAAATGCTCTCGAGACGAGACAAAATGGCTTCGAGACGAGACGAGACGTCTCGTATCTCGTGTCTCGCGGCAACCCTACGCCCTTGTCTTAATGTAAATAGGCATTTTTCATGATTTTTTTTATTAGCTTATTGCAAAGCCACATGAAAATAAAGGCCAAAAATATTTTTTCCCGATTTTTTTGGCCTCCGGAAACGCCTTAAAAATCAATTTTAAGTTTGAATTTTGTAGGCCCGTGACGTCACGGTCCTAAATTTTCTATTGGTGGAATTTCTGCTTTGTTGTCAGCTTTTTGTTATTCGATACGCCTGTCATCAAATATCGATATGCGCAACATCTACAAAGTTGGCGTTTCCTAAACAGACTTGGCATCCATGTTGAATTTGATTGGTTAGGGGAGTGGCGGGCTATTTAAATTACAATGATAATTAAACCTTAAATAGGAAAGTAAGGGGTTTGTATTTTTCCGTGTTATTTAGCAGGTTTTGCTTAATTGTGTTTCTACTTTTAATTTTTACACACAACATTCTCAATATCAATTGAGTGAAAATACCCTATTATGCGCGGTGATACGTATGTTCATAAATTGCTGCAGTTATAACAGATTTTTTAGCATAATGAATTGATATACATCAATTTAAGGAATTACGGTTATCATGAACTTAAATGTATCAATGAAGCCAGAGTGGCACTTTTTTGTAAAACATATGTATTAAGTAATAAGGAAGACATCTTTAAAATGCCACAAACACAACTTGACGGCTCGATTCTACCTCCCTGTAAAACGGAACTAAAACAACAAATCTTGAGATCGTATATATCCATTTGCAAAATGCACATAAACAAGAAATTAATAATCTCCACATTGAAAACTAGGGTTGGCCAATAAAAGACGACACATGTCTATTCAAATGGTTTGAAGGCAATCAAATGCCAGCATTTATTAATAATATAGTCGTTGACTCAACAGAAGAAAATGAAGGTATTTTTTTAAACTTTATTTTACAAACCTTTATTCTTCACTAAAATTATTAATTGAAATCTATTTTAATAATTTTAGATCAGTCGAACGAAGTGGATGACGATAACATAGGCCATCCAATCGATGAACTTGAAACATCAGATACGGATATTGACTCCTTTTTTGATAATTCAGATATCGACGGCAACATATAAATTATTTTATTAAAGATAATACTACTAAGAATAGATGGTTTATTTAAATGGGGCGTTTTGAATTAGTTCGGAGATATCAATGCTTCCGTAAATGTGAATAAAAGTAAGTCGGTAACCCCTGCCCCAGTAAAACGAGGTACGAAACCATGTGCAACATTGCCAATATCTGTCGCTTGTCCCCAAGGAAGTTTAAAGGTGTATGGAAGCCCAATGCTATGGTCCATTCGATCAAAAAATGTCCAGCCCAGTATGAAAATAACTGTCAAAGTTGGCCCCGCCGATTTTGCGCAATAACGAAATTCCACGAAATAATTTAATGTGTTGCCTACTTACACACTGATAAATCAGTGCGTAGTTAGGCAACACATTATACTTTTATGGGAGCCGTATTAGTTTCGATTGTTTTGCTTTGTGTGATTATATTATGTGGTTGCAGAAGTTTTTTCGGATTGATAAAAATCTTCTTATTTTAGTGATTATTGTTTATTAAATTGTGACTATAATTTTGTGTTTATTGTTTGTTACTTATATTATCGTAACAAAATGACTAGAGGTTTTATGGTTTTATCTTGCAAATCTAAGGGTAACATACCCGGAATTTTTTACTTTAGGTAAGTATTTCTTATATTTAAATTAGGTGCTTCTTATGAGACGTATCGTTAGGTAACCGAATAAATAATAATATATCAATTATGAATTATAGAAAATAAAAATTTTATAGAAAATAGCAGTAAGAAAAGTAAGGCAATCTTAACTATCTTTTAGATGATTTCCACAATGTTTGTGTATTTCTGTGGATTATTAAAAAGAAATAAGGTTTACATTTAGGTACTTTTATTTCATTTAATAATTTAGTACATTCTTTTAAAGGATCAAAATTATTAATTACTGGGCAGACCAGGCCAATTTTAATATATACATGTCCCTCTAATTGAATGAAAGAAAGTACAATTTTATGTTAAAGTTCCTTTTGGCTTTGTCTGTATTTGTGTAAAAAGAAATTAGATTTTTGGTTTCTTAAACTTACATTATCAACTTTTTAAGCTCGACATACTGTAGACGCATAATATTTAACGGTTACTGTTACAATGGATACCTAGGTACCAAAGGTTACTAAACATTTTTAACCACTGTTATTCTGTCTCATGAATGTTTGTTATTAGTGAAAAGTGTATGCCTAAAAAGCAGTTATAAAAATTTTCACTTTTTAATATACAACCACAATCTTAGGATTAGATTAATCTCATTTACACTATCTTGCCCTTCTTTTATCACAAAATTGGTGATAAGTACATGAAAGTATCATACAATGTTTGAAATTTATTTAAAAAAAATCGTGTTTTTATTTATTTACAAAGATTTTTGGTAAAAATACAAAACTCCCAAAAATATCGACCATTTAAATAGAAGGCTGTAAAGTGGCGCCATCTATTCTTTACATATATAATCAGATGATATAAAATCCAATATTACACAATAATTTTAAATATTCTATGGTAGTATCGTTTAATAACCAACAATTTTGTGCAAAAATTAAAAAAAAACAGTGAATGCTTGAATTTGACATTCGATGATGTCAACTTTATAAATAGTAACAAAGAATTATGGAAGTCCGGCTCTGACCTACTATTCATTGCGCAAACTCCGCGGGGCCAATCCCCCGATTCCCGCTGCCCTGCACGCCTGGACAATTTTGTTCTACAGTATTGGGCATCCATACACCTTTAAACTTCCTTGCTTGTACCTTATTCGGAACACGAAGTAGCGAAAGCGGGCGGCTAAACGGATTGTGTATTTTCTAGTCGCGTTTCATCACGCCAATAGTAAAGGCCTGCCGGCAACACTGTTTAACTTTCGTTCAAGGATAGCGCGAAAATCTCTCGATGGACATCGGCTCGCAAAATCCTTTAGGGGTGTCAAAAATATAGCACTGAATGGTTCATCCTATCCGTAGTAGTATTATCTTTGATTAAAGTGATTTATAATTTTGATAATAATAATGATATAAATATGAATTTAAAAAAAATAATAGTATATATTATAATAAGAATAATGATAAAATGAAAAGTTTAATGAGATTTTTTGAATTATCCGTTTTCTCGAATTTTTAATTTTAGATGAGCCTAAGAACTCATTTGGTCCGCGTTCAAACCGTAAGAACTGTTTTTCTTGTTATTTAAGGCTTAAACTTACCTCTCATATAAATTTTAAAGAGAATAATTTTTAACAATGCGCTTGTGGAATATTACAATGTTTACAAGCTGTATAAATAGTTTAGTAACGCATGCCAGGTGTAAGTAACATTTTTTCATGTATTATTTATTGAAAAGTAATTGACACGTAAATTTGAAGAAGAATAATATTTGACAGAGACCTCTTAAAAAGATACATGTTCGAAAACGTTTTCTGCTTATATGTTCCGCTGACTGACCTTGGCATGATCATGTACCTTTCTTACACGGCGAAAATATAACTGATTCCATCAGTATGGCGGAGAATAAAATAACACAAACTTTTTGTCGCCAGCTCCTGGTCTACAAAGCCATGGAATCGTTACACGCAGAGTCTATTATTCTAAAGGGGTTATGACATCGTCGAGAATGGGGATAGAAAAAGTCCAAGACGTGAAGGTGTGAAAGGGGTCGCTTATGTTGGCGGCCCTGTCGGGTAACTCTAAAAGTTACTAGCATTCTCAGCTGTGGACAGAGTCGTGCCACAAGTCGAAGTTTTTATATGGGGTTATTTTTATAGTTGAAAATATGTGTACAGAGTTGATATTTTATTGGTTTTGACTGTTTTTACTATATTGTTTTTGGTAGTGTTTAGTCGTGTAGTTTTAATTAGTCCTTAGTGTGCAATACACCAAAAAGTTGTGTTTCCCATAAGGATTCTGTTATTTGCTC